>VWZT01001849.1:202578-248923 GCA_013397055.1 Pachycephala philippinensis | reverse complement strand
GAATCTCGGCTCCGGCGCCTGGAGCACCTCCTCCCCATCCTTCTCCACTGACCTTAGTGTCTCTATGTTGTTCTCCCTCACATATTCTCACCTCCTTCTCTTCTCTGACTACGAGCAAAAGACCCCGACTTTGTTTTGATTTTCATCTTAAATATGTCATCACAGAGGCGTTACCAGCCTCTCTCATTGGCCCGGTTCTGGCCAGCAGCATGTCCATCTTCAGAGCCATAAGCCATCGGCTCTGCTGGACATGCTGGCAATCTTCCAGCAGCTTCCTCACAGGAGGCATCTTTGCAGCCCCCCTGCTACCTAAAACCAGGCTGTGCCAAACCAATACAGTGCCCCAACCCTGGCATTGTTCAAGGCCAGGCTGATTAAGGCCTTGAGCAACCTGGTCTAGTGAGAGATGTCCCTGCCTATGGCAGGGAGGGTTGGGACTATGTGGTCTGTAAGGGCCATACCAACCCCTTAACATTCTATGATACTATGATTTATTTGTAATATTTAAGAAATGTTTTCTTTAACTGTCCCCTTGAATGAGCTTAGCAGCAAGAATGTTGGGAAAAGAAGAATTAACCCGCTAACAGAGAAGGGAAGCAAAAGCACCTGGGCATGCTGGAAGTCAGGGGTTGTGCCGGCTGTGAGCTGCGGGGACAGCTGGGCAGGGGAAAGGTGGCAATACTCTACAAAGGTGATGCCTTGCAATGGATCTTGAGGGGTCTTCTGAGGTTTCGCTGCTTCACATTCATGACTTCATTTCATATACTCATAGTTCACTATTTCACAGATTGGGAGCTACTGTCTTATTTCCAGTCTGCTTGGGAGTCAAGTGAGTGGGATTGCTTCACTTCTGCCACTCTTGCAGGAAAAGAGCTTGTGGAGAAAATCCTCCTTTGCCGCATGGCTTGCTTGTATTTGTTTTGCTCTTTCGAAAAAATCTTATGTTGTACAGGTATGGAGTAGAAGTTAGATCAGGACAGGACAGATGTTTTCCTTCTTTAATTTTTATGATTCCATTAACTACAGCTGGTATAGAGTTCTGATTAAATCTGTTAACTATGCATTTGATTTTATGGAGACACTATTTATTGGTAAAAGCATAGTTCACTCTGTCTGCAAAATCTCTCTCCTATTACAAGGTCTTTGAGGTCACAGTTTCTCATCATGACATTAATAATTTGTATTTGTATTAATTATTTGTTAAATATTGATGGTGACCATCTGGATGGATTACAAAAACTGCTGTCTGTCCCATTCTCAGAAATCATACAGAAGGAAGAAATTCAAGTAGGTGTGCTCCAAAGTATTTTATTCAATAATTGCTGCAATTATTCAATCATGAAGTAAACCCAGCTTTCCATAAGAGGTGCGTATAGCATTGCTGATCTAGGCAGCCCCCTGCTGCATAATCATGAGTATTTTTTATTTAGTGAATACTGATGTAATTTGGCAACCCTTATAAGTTGATAAAATCTGCTAAAGTTCAAAACCATTTTGGAGAAAGGGCCAGAGTAAACATTAGCAACCTCATTTGCTTAGGTTGGCTAACTTGAAAAGGCTGCATAACATCAATGAAAATGCTTTGTCAATCACATTCTACACTAGATTAGTCTTAAAGTCCAAGGAAGAATCAAAGTTCACCTAAGTATATAAACTTCTGTCTAGCACTCTCTGGTATCATTTACAAGTTTAACAAGAAAAACTGAAGGAGAAGGAACAGTCAGTAACTATTGAGGAAATAATAGACGCCTCAAAAATAAAACTGGTGAGCAAATACTTTCTTTGTCTTTCTTCAATACTATAAAAGTGTTAGGTAGGAAATTGTGTTTTTCAGTTGCTTCAGTTGCAAAAAACTAACTATGAAAAGCACAAATGCAGAACTCCTCAGGCCTCTTTCCTGCAGCTGGAAGTATCTTTCGTTATCACTGCCACTGCTGTTTTGAGTGTCATACGAATGTCAGATGAAGGTTTGCTTTTGGTATTTCACATAATTTAGTAGTTTGAGGTGGAAATGCGCAGTGTACAGCTCTCTTGCCTGTGCAATTTACCTCATGCTGTAGAAAAGGTCTTCACAGAATAGAGCATACATTACTTTGGGTCAGGAGAAGAACTGTGGTCTGTTTTTACTTAGCTGCAGCACTCAAAAGCTGTGCAAAATGACCAAAAAGTTCAGCTCTGTCTCTAGCATGCTAACCGACCAATTTCTACTAATCCTTCTCTATTTTGGGGGCAGAACTCTCTGGCTTAAAGGGAGCCAAAAGATTCAATCTTCATGCAACTGTAGTAAAGTTTCCACAACTCTGAAATTAGGAGACATTTTTTTTTTTTCTCTTTGGTTTTCTCTTTCTAAAAGGTAAGTAGACAGAAGTGAAAGTATTATTCTAAAATAAACAGTTGTTTGTATGCAAGTACCTTTTACAAACATGGTCTTTATCTCAGACCTTAACATTTGTTTGACAGAAGTGAGAGAAAAGGGTAGTTAAAACAAATTTCTAATTGTCCCAATATTCATTCCTTATTAATTCCAAGCCCCTGTGCAGCAGGATCTGCCAGCAAATTCCTGCTGTTTGGGGCTACCAAGAAGATTCTATTTTATCCCAAAGCCTCTGCTGCATCTTGTGTTGTTGTCTGTATACAGCAATGCAAGACTTGAAGTCCTTATGACTTGACAGGTCATAAAGAAGATTATATTAAACTCACTGCTGTCTGCAGCATATAGGTTATGATCCCTTCTGGAGACAAACTTTACAAATTTCCATCAATGGCATTTACATAGCTTGAATAAACACTTGTCAGCCTGTAGGCAACAACAGTGGCCACTTTGTTCTCCAGGAGCAGTCAAGCTTTTTATTGCAAGACAAAACTAGCTTGTGGAAAACACAAAGATTTCTTGAAGTCCATTTTGAGAAATAAACTTCTGAAAGTGCCACTAATTTTCTTAGTACTTCCTTCTCCATCAGCCTAGGCCTTCCATGACCTTTAATATATGTGTAAAGTAGCTTATGAAGCAGCTATTTACACTATATTTACATTTATATTTATATATATTTATGTTCACACTAGAAATAAGAATTTGTGAGTATATCTGAAATCAAACACTACAGAAAGAATTTTCAACCAAAATTAAATTCTGCATGGTACAGTTATGTGAACACACTAGAACACAGAAACCTTACTGTAATATGTTCAGAAATTTAGGTGTTAGATGGAATCTAAGAGGACATAATATAAAGCATATAATATATAAAATATATGATATAAATAAATGTGTTTTTCTCTTCTCAGCCTCAGTTTTTGACTTTTTTTTTGTGCTGACATTTGGTCATTGTTTGTTTTCAGAGGAAGAATTTGAATGATTTGATATATGTATTTACATGCAGTATCCAACAAAATTGAAGTAAGGCGGAACCAGGAATTAGTACATTAACTGGTGTTACTGGTGAAATAATAGTAAAATAGCTAACAGATCTGTCATTTAATTGGCATCTTTGAGTGTCAGAACCTGGGGTTTAGTGGGTAGTATCCTCATGACTTAATTTCCAGCTCCAAGTTGGATGATGACATTATCAGAGCATCACTTCACTTCTGGACTGTGTCTGTTATGTTAATTTTGTGACCAGAAAAGACAAGAATAGCTAAAAACATAACAATTAAAATATGGTAATTGAAAGAGCACATACCTCTTGCAAAGGGTTGGTTCTCCAGAAAATTCCTTTGCTTGGTCATATTTGATCAGACATTTATCTAGACAATGGACTACTATGTATATGATCAGGGCAGAAATGTACTATGACTGGAATATGAAGAGAGTTCATTTTTCTCTGATGAATAATGAACCAGCTTGATGATCATTATTGGAAGATAAAAAATGAACCAGTTTTCATGCATAATACATAATATGTAATATAATATATCTGAACATTAAGTCCCTGGTTGAGGATTGTGTAATTATGAAATATGTTAAAGATAAATATAGAAGGAGATACAATTTGTTCAGATGAAAACAAATCTGAGAAGGATAGTATTTTCTGCTAGTCTCTTTGCATAATAAAAAGAGAAACTGGAACATTTTTGAATTGTTATTGCTGAAGACCATATGTACTCAAATATAAGTATTTTGTATTGCAATTACAAAAGGACCAAGAAAATTTAGCTGTAAATGGGATCTTCTAGATTCTGAAAACAGTACACTACAACTTCTTTGGCAATTGATAGTGCAAACACATCCTTACAAATAAAAAGGATAACACAGCTTATGTTCAACGTTCTTCAAGCAGGATAGCAATTGAAAAAGAAAGCTGAACCCTAGTCTTTCAGCACAGTACTTGTATTACCAAGATTATGCATCCTGTCTGCAATAAATTTAAAAAGACAAAAAGTCAAAATTTATTAGAACACATATTGAAGATACAAGAATTGGCCCAGTTTTCCCCTTGTCAAAACCTGGTAACACCCATTATACCAGGTATTGTTATTTAGCAAATGGATTTGTTAACATGTGTTAATATACATTTACTGATCGACTCACTATTTGGCCAAATTCAGTGAACATTTTGATGTCAATCTGTGAATGTGAAAGATTCAAAAAAAAAAAATTATTTACCTATCATGAATAAATTGTAAAGGTATGACAAGCAATTAACTGTGTTTTTATGTTTGGTACCCCAGTAACACAAGTACAAACTTTTACTTGATATGTGAAATGAACTGCGGACACAGTTCCATATGGAGATTTTATATTTAGGATGCATATATGGGATAACAATGTAAAAATTTTACAAAATTCCCCCTTCTATTTTTTCCTTTTTCCTTTTCCTTTTTTTTTTTTTTTTAATTAAAATGAGTAAGAAAGAACCACCTTGAAATAGATGGGTGCTAAAATCTTTTGTCACTAAGGAGAAATAGCCTAATTTTACAAAACTGTTCTTTGAAGTGATGCTATCAATTAAGCTCATGAAAACACAATTTAAGTGGGATATATTTAGGGGTGGGAAATGGTAAAATATTGCACAAATCTTTTGGTTTAGATGCAGTCTGAGAAAGTACCAATCTTTACCGAGCACCAAAAGAAATTTTCTCTTGCAGATATAGTACTAAACCTTTCAGGTTAGGCAGCTACACAGTCTCCCTCTTCTTGTGACAGGTAAAGCCGCATGTGTTGTGATTCCCTGTTAAGTTTTCAGTCTGCAGGTGCAGTACGGGCAATCTGACCATGTGTAATAGGGTCAGTGATCCTCAGAATGGTCTGTACTGCACAGCAGCTGCTGTGGAATCGTGCCATACGTTGTTACTGCAGGAAACAGGCGCACTTGGTGGGTTGTATGCCTGCAGTTATTAACCCTGGAAAAGAGGGTAGCAAAAAAAGTTTCTGCTAGCAGGACTATTCCTGCAACTTGCTTCCCGCTTGCCTCTTTTCATGAGCACTTCTGATCTGGGCAGAATGAAGGTGTCTGGTAGAGGAAGTCTGGTCCTGACCTCTGTCTTTTCTGGGGACATCTTGACCCTTCTAATCACACAACTTGGGCTTGTGAATGTGACTGTAAGGAAGTAAGTCCCTGGGAGAAGTGGTAGCTGGGTGACAGGACAGTCTGTCCTGTTGTCTGCGTGCGGGTTCCTCAAGGAAAAGCAGGCTAGCTGATGAACTTTTTTGACCTGTCAAAGACAGTCCAGATATCTTTGATGAAGAGCTCTTGATATCCTAGGGTTGAGCCGTTTTAGACAACTAGAACACGTCAGGTGTCTGCTCTTTAACAATATACAGACCCTCCATCATCCTTGAGTAGTGACATCCTTTGAATGTATGGAGAGCTGTTTACAACCTTGTGTATGAACATGTATTAGTAAAATGCAATGCAGTTTATCTAGAAAGTAACTGAACAGGATTCCTTTCAGGCTAAGGAGCAAGCTAAAGAGACGATAAAGTTTAGTTTTTAAAAATAAAATATATTAATGAAGTGCACCAATAACCAATCCTTGATCTCAGTTTACTTAATATTTTCATTAGTGATCTTGGTACAAAAAATACAGTTATGCTGATGAAATTTACTGAGGAAGCAAAATTAAAAGTATTGCCAATACAAAGAAGGATGAGGATATCATAGAGGAAGAATTATATGACTGTGATGACAGAATGGTCTAAATGGAGGAAATGTAATAGTACTGAGTGGAAGGTCATTCATTTAAATACTAATAACAGGAATGTCTGCAGTAAGCTGGGAGCTCATTAACTGGAGATGACAGAAAAAGATCTGGTTACATTAGTTGTTCAGAGGATAACTATAAGCCATCAAAATGATGGGACTGCGTAAAGGAGATAAATATGGTCTTAGTATCCATCATGAGACTGATTTCCAAGAGACATGAGGAAATATCCAGTGTGGGATTCACTGGGCACAAAACTCCTTGAATGCTCCAGGCAAAAAAAAGGTGTCCACCCTTCAGAAAAACTAAATCAAAGCAGGGAAGGCACAGAGAGGCTTCTTAGAACATATCATGGCATGCAAAGTCTGTCTAAAGAAGCACGGCCTGTTTAATTTAGCAAAGCAAAGTCTTAAGGGAGCTGTGTTCACTCCCAGTAGCCACCCGGGGATGTTAAACCATGAACTATATGCATTAAAAGAACATAAAACAAAATAAAATTTGTCTATGAATGGAAATAAAGGATAAGCTTTTTTGACAATAATTTGCAATCATTCAACTTTTTTAATGTACTCCAAATAAAAATATTGGAGATGTGAAATCTATTTGATTTTAGACAGAACATTATTGGCTTATGAACTAGATTATGTAATGATGTGTTAAGTGAACTTGATGTCCAGGAAATGCTTTCTAGTCCAGACTGGGCATTATCATATTCAGCAGAATTCTTAAATTAAGAAAACTCTAGCTGACTTTGGAAAAGGTTTTGGCTGTTATTTTCTAACTGTGCAACACTGATTGTGGTACAACCGTGATCCTTACGGACTTGAATATTACTGTAAGGCAAACATATCATGCACAGATTAGCCAAAATGGAAAAATACTTAAATAATGTGTGATCATGCAAGTGAACACTGCTGTGATATAGAACTGTCTAGGGACTACAAGTGAACAGGCACAGACAATCTGTATTCATCTATTTTATTACTGCATTCAGAATCTTTCTCTTGGAGGATATGGAAATTCTATAGGTTGAAATCTTCCTTAAAATTACATGGTATTTACCAACAGCTATCATGCTATAGGATTTGGAATACCACATAATTTCCTTTCATAAGGCAATGTCTTTCGTGTAATGTTTTCCTTTAACAAAAACCCCAACCTTGATATTAGAGACCGCAAATTGTGATCACAGCTGTCCATTGTTAGTCATCCACGCTGTTAACAAACCCTTAGTGTTTGCTACACAATCCTGCCTGCATAGCAGTCCAAACCCAAGTATTGAACATAGCAATCTTCTCTCGATGAGACCTCCATAGTACTTCTCTTGGACACTGTCAGCAAGCACAAGGTCACAGGCTCTTGTGAGGTGTATTCACTCAGGTAGTCCAGCTGAAGTTTGCTTTTATAATTGATCTAAGCTTCAAAGTTGAGTATCTTTCAGGACTGAGCCCCATGAATGGAAATTCTCATGTTCCAGTCTTTGCACACAGGCATTGAAGATCCCATGACACTTTATACAAAAGGAAGAATGTTAACCCCAGTGTCCTTGCCAAATGCTAACTTCGTTAATTACAGTCTGCTTTCTTTAATGCTCCTTGCAGTTTTAATTAGATATTGTATTATTCTCTTCCTGTACCACGTTGTCACTGGTTATTCCCAGTTAACCATTTGCTGTGCTAAAGGGTGTTGATCTTTTGTCCAAAGCTGTCTGTATTTCAGAAGTAGGAAAAATGGCATATTATATTCTGCTATTTTTAATATTTGTGTTCTCATTCCTTATGAGCTGTTTGCATCTAAATTCTCAGATGCATCTATGTAAATAAAAGTATCATGAATACAAGGTTTGGAAATTATGTGACTTACCAGGACTTCTCAGAACAACACAGGTGTAAACCAATGTAGCTCATGACACCTGCAGGATAAATTATTTCCTGGTACCTAGGAATTTTCATATCCAAATGTCTGTGTTTCCACATCTAAACTGAAAGCAAGAACATGCTTTTGATATGGTGGAACCAGCTGGAATGTTAAAGTGCTTTGGGATTCATCAGGTTTCACAGTGCTATAGAATTGTAAGGTCATAGTTTTATGCATATTGTATAATTGTGCCATTTTAAATTTTTTTTACCTTTAGTAGCATTGTGTTGAATTTCTGTGAAATTATGTGTGTGTGTATATATATATATATATATTTATCCTTTAATGTAGGACTGGAAGCTATTTGAAGCCTAAATACTGCAAAAACTTTCCCTGCATAAGTGACACTATAAACAGTGAATTGCATTATGATATATGGAGTTTCGATACACATTCAAATAGCTAGATGTATTTTGACTCACAATTTCTATAATATATTTTGCTATATATTTTAGTTTTGTAATTTGAAAATTAGTTACTTACATATGTCTACATTTCTAAAAGAACTTCCTGCTTTATCAGACAAAAATAGCATGTTTCCTCATGCTGCATCAAAATTGGCCAATTTCTACTATAAGATTGGCCTTATAGTGGCCTATCTCAGTGTTCAGTAATGTTAAGAAGGAAATTCCTTGAGCTTTTCTATGCTTGATATCAATGCAGAGCAAATTCAGGTAGAGAGTTTCAACAAAATACTTTGATACATTTTTTGACTGTATTTTTAAAAAGTCCCTGGTAATCAGAAATATGATTAATTTTAAAGGAAGTAATTTTTATGTGATTTTTAAAATAAGAGTTTATTTGGAAATTTTCACATGAGGATCCCAGTGAGGTTTCCTGAGAAGGTACACATGGGAGGCCTGCAACATCCACCCCAAACTTCCTTCAGAGTCAAGAATAAGAAACATAGATGATTCAGTTCATTGTAAGTGTCCAAAGCAGGTCGGATTAATCACCCTCTGTTTCTTCTCCTGATCCTGAATCCTAACACTGAGAATTATTCCTTGCACACTAATTCATAGCAGATTTTTCATGCTGGCTGTGAATGAAGAGGGTGTGTCAAAGGGAGATCACCAGTGGCCGTATCCACAAAGCCACTTATCTGTCATAGTGGCTATTGAAATATAATTGAGATTTGTACTAAATTTACAGAAGAAAGAGACAGTTGATAGTACAATTGGCACTAACTTTCTGTAACATTTCCTGTCACCTTGGTCAAGATGACAGGCCTGTAGTTCCTCCATCCTCCTTCTGGCCCATCTTGTAGATGGGTGTCACATTTGCTCCAGTCAACTGTGACCTCCTCAGTTAGTCAGGACTTCTGGTAAATGACTAAAGGTGGCTCAGTGAGCTCTTCTGCCAGCTCCCTCAGGCCGTCAGGCCCATCTGGCCTCATGAACCTGTGTGTGTGTCTGAGTGGTATAGCAGGCCACTGACCATTTCCCTTGTGAGGTCTTCATTCTGCTCTGTCTGCCTCGTCAGGTGGCTGGGGACCCAAAGAACAAGTAGTATTACTATTAAATACTGAGGCAAAGAAGGCATTATATACCTCAGCCTTTTCCTCATCCTTTGTCACTGTGTTTTCTCCCATATCCAATACAAACATGGAGATTCTCCTTACCCCTCCTTTTGTTGCTGATTTGTTTATAGAAACAGTTTTCATTGTCTTTTATAGCAGTGGCCAGATTAAGTTCTAATTATGTTTTGGTCCTTCTAATTTTCTCCCTCACAACATCATTGGTTTCTTCTTAAGTTGCCTGGCTCTTCTTCCACTGTGCTTTTTTCCCTCAGTTCCAGCCAAAGCTCTCTGTTCAGCCAGGCCTGTCTTCCTCACTGGCTCATCTTTTCACACAGCAGTTGCAAGACTTCTCTCAGCTGCTTACAGGATATTTTGTGTGCCTCTTCATCCTGGTTGGGTGCTCTATAACGAAGTCCTACTAGGAAAACTGCCTCACTGGCCTTCGGCCTTATTCTTACCCGTAAACACTCAACCTTATCATCACCATCTTTAAGCTCTAGACAATCAAAACACTTCCTAAAATACAGAGCTATCCCACTGTCTCTTCTTCCTTGTCCATCCCTTCTGGAGTAACGTTTATGTGAATCCTTCTAATTGGTGAGATGGTAGGATTGTAGTCATCAGTAGTTAAATGACTTGGGTTTGGGCTTCATTTTCATCATCTCCATATGGAGTGGTGATTCTGTTTTCCTAATGGCTGACAAAAATTGTGAAATGACAAGGGTAAGAATGCTGGAAAGCATCTGCAAGAAACAAAGATGATATGGGACATTTGGCAGAGAGGCTCTGCAAAGAGAATTAGACAATTTAGAGGGCTGGACAGTCACTTTGTTAGACTGAATGAAGTTTAACAAAGACAAATCTTGGATTCTTCACCTGGGATGGGGCAGCCCTGGATGTATGGACAGACTGGGGAATGAGATACTGGAAAGCAGCACCGCAGAAAGGGAGCTGGGGGTCCTGGTGGATGGCAAGTTGAACATGAGTCAGCAGTGCCCTGGCAGCCAGGAGGGACACCCCTGTCCTGGGGGGCACCAGGCACAGCATCGCCAGCCAGGCAAGGGAGGGGATTGTCCTGCTCTGCTCTGCGCTCGGTGGCCTCACCTTGAATATTCTGGGCAGTTTTGGGAAGATATAAAGCTATGAGAGAGTGTTCAAATGAGAGCCCCAGAGATGGTGAAGACTCCAGAAGGGAAGGCATATGAGAAGTGGCTGAGCTCACTTGGTCAGTTCAGCCTGGAGGAGACTGAGGGGGGGTCCTCATCACAGTCTACAATTTCCTTATGAGGGGAAGAGGAGGGGCAGGCACTGATCTCTTCTCTGTGGTGACCAGTAACAAGACCTTAGGGAACGGCTTGAAGTTGTCAGGGAGGTTTAGGTTGGATATAAGAAAAAGTTTCTTCACCGAGAGGGTGGTTGGTGACTGGAACAGGCTCCCCAGGGAAGTGGTCACAGCACCAGCCTGCCAGAGTTCAAGAAACGTTTGGACAATGCTCTTGGGCACATGGTGGAATTCTTGGGGTGTCCTGTGCAGGGCCAGGAGCTGGACTTTGATGATCCATGTCTGTCCCTTCCAACTCTGGATATCCTATGATTCTGTGATATTTCATGCCTTTTTCTGCTTGATGAAAGTATTAATGTAGTCAGATATAGATCATGGACAGATGCTTGCAGCCACTGCCCCAGTGGTTCTCCTGATGGAAGGAAGTATATGAACTCTTATCACTCTGGACAATGACAGCAGTTATGTGGAATTGCCTTCACCAACTGTGTAATTGGATTCAGCTGAAATGTCTACCTGTGGTTTTAAGTTGAATTTACTCATGCTCTTTTGAACCGTCACACAATTTTGAACTTTGAGGTGTGTTGGTATTATCTTTTCCTTGCCAGCTAAATTGACCATGCATGAACTTTTCTCTTGGATTTGAACATTGTCATTTAAATTCACACCTTTGTGAATAGACTATAGAAATTTAACTACCTTGCAAGGATAAACGTCAATTTCTGCTTGAAAATTAGAAGTAATCAATTAAGTATCTCATGTTTGTGTCAAACTGTGGTTTGCAAGCCTGGTTTTTCGTTAATGACATTGATAATCTACTAAATTGAAGATTGCCACCAGTTTAATGCAAATTATTGAACTTATGTACACAGCTGTGTGAAATTTGGAAAGTATAACAGATACGTATTTCTCATTCGTTTGATTATTTATTAGATTATATTATTTTCAGTGATTACTGTCTCCTAGCATTTCACAAAAACAGTAGCCTGAATCATATAACAGCCTTACCAAAGTCCACTGGAACTTGGATGTGTAGGAGTGTAGGAGTCACATTGACTCTCATTTTTTAATGTCATTCTGTTTTCATATCGTTTCAATAAGCCAAATTCATTTACATGAATGTGGGAAGTCATTAAATATGAGTAGAGCTAATATGAGTTCACTCTTGTAATGCAGTTATCCTATCACTGAAATAAAGAAAATGCAAAGGTAAAACTGCAGTGAATTCTGTAATACTTGTCAGTTTACCTCTTGAATGAAACAAAGGTACTTAACGTGAGAATGCTCTTAGCATTCAAATCCTGCATATTAAACATAGCTTGTTCTGAGTAACACTCATTTGAATTCCAAACATTCTTTTAAAAAGTATTTTCATTGAGAGATCAAATGTGTAAGCAGATTTTCAAAACTGACTTGGTGTTGTGATTTCTAATGGTATTCAAGAATTGTCAATTTTCCTAAGTAATAAAGCTCTACTTTAAGGATGAGCATGTTATTTATGTGTGTTCAAAAATAATTCTGATTGCTTTATTTCATTGTGTGTAACGGAACTGGGAGAATTTAACTCAAACTAGATCCTCAGATGATCTAGTAAAGTTATTGGTTAATTTCATAAAATCATTATTTAAAAATAAAACTCATTTAAAATTTTCAGATTTAACATAAAATATAGGAAGCACTGCCATGGAACAATTTCACACTGAGCAGGAAATTGGGAAAATTGTGTCCATTCAAAGTAACTTGTGGTGAAGCTCACAGTCTCTACAAAAAGAGAAATTATATGAGTCTGAAAAATGTTGGTTCCCAGCAGACCTATGGCTGGTGTCTTGGTGACCTGCCTGGAAAATTCCAGGTTGTTTCAGGATCCATAGGTGCAGGGCAAATCTGTAAAAACAGATTTTCTTGTCTATGAAAAACAATTTTCTTGAATAATTCCTAATTTCCCTTCATGCTTTTCTGTCCAAAGTCAGTGGTTGTACCCAAATTTTTTCACCCACTTTTTAATCCTTTTGGGGTTTTTGGTGTTTTTCTTTTGTTTTCTTTTGGGTTTTTTTCAGTTATCTTGGCCATGTGGACCGAAACTCAGTTTATGGGTCCTTGTGTGTTGGCCACAAAAAAACCCCAAAGATGTCAGCACAAATTTTACATGCATGATAAAACAATTTTTTTTTTTCTCTTACTGCAAAGGATCAATGCTGAAAGGCTGATCATAGGGTCATAGAAACTGAGCAAAGACTGAAGTGTTCTTCAGTAAACCTTTACATATTTTACAGTTACTTCATATATGTAAAGTTATTCAAGTAAAGGTAATATTTCCGCAAGTACCCGAAATCCACATACTTTAGCCTTACTTTTCTTTGGGTCTGTTCTATGGGTTTATTTAAATAATAGTATATTATATTTTTTAAGGTAATAAGGATACTGGTATACATGGTTATACATTATGCATGTTAAAACCATTAAGTTATCTCGTCTATCCTGACAACAGTACAGTTCCTTTCCTCAAAGCATATTCTCTGATGTTCTGTCCACTCTAATTTTAGCTATTACATATAACTAGGTCCCTGAATCTTTATACTGCTAAACCAGGCCCTGTATGAAGCAACAATTCAGAGTTGAGAGTTGTGGTTAAAAAATCATGCTAGGGAGTATGGTCAAAATCAGAGAGGTTATTTCAACTTTCAACCTAATGCATATTTGAAGTGCAGTCATGGCAACCCTGAATTTAGAAAATATTCTGTAGAAGCAATTGAAAAACAGAAACTAGGGCCCATATCTTGCCATCACTGTAGATCTGAAACCCACACAAATGGCACCTATGGAAAAATGGCAGATAGTGACCCTTTGCTTTCAATTTTACTTAATATTGTGTAACAGTTAACTTTCCCTTTAGACATATGTACATATACTCCTTCTAAAGAACACCAAGCTCATATCCAAAGATGTTTGCTCCTTGCATGTATGTTGTTTTGCCTTTTTAATCTTTTAAGTCTTTAACTTTTTTTTTTTTCTTATTCTTCTTTTCTTCCCTACCCCTCAAGCTATCTAGCAGCATTTTGGATATATATAACAGTGACCAGGGAATGGCACCAGCTAATATGGGTCTCACAAATGCTTCTTGCCCAGCTAATCTACCAGTAAAAAGGGAACTCACAGGTAAAAGAACTCTGAGATTTTACTATATAACTGCATAAGTGATGGTGCGTCTCTTAAAAATTGAATAAACCTGATCCATTAAAAAGATGGCCATAATTAAATTCCTGAGAATTTTCAGTTTGTAGTTTCATTTAAGGAAAAGAACAAAGATCAAGGAGAAATGTTTTCTTCCTGTACTTCTCTTTAGCAATTCAGAAACCATGTTTGCCCCCATTATGGACAACATCATGCTTCTAAAAAACCTTAATGTTTTAGAAAACAGTATATTCTTCCACATGTTGGCTCCTGACCAGCAATATAAATAAATTATCATCCATTAAGTTTGTTCCAGGGTAGAACAAACAGTTCTCTTAAAACTTTACAATAAGGCTATTCAAGGTAAAGCTATATTAGTGGATTAAGAACTTTAAAAGTTACATTCAATTAATCCAAAGAATGCTAAAAATCATGTACAGTTTATTAGTGTCAATCAGAGGAAACAGTGAGTTTATTCAACATCTTACAAATCTGATTAACTCTTGCATTATGGGATATAAAAAAATCCTTATTCACCTTAGCGTATTGTAAGTTTTATCCTGATGTAAAATACAGGAAATTGGAGGAAAATACCCCTCCATGGCATTTCTCCGTTCTTAAATTTAAAAAAAAAGTGCAATAAAAAAAATCTTAAGCAACCTGCCAGACTTGCTCAAAATTTAGTACTGGTAGAATATAGATTTGCCTACGATCTACTTTAATAATAAAACCAGTAATGTAGTAAAAGGACTGAAAGTCTGGTCTTTTTGACGAGGCCATTTTCAAAAGATGAAAGTATGGGAATTGCATCTTAAGGACTATTTTAATAAATGTTACTTTCTGTCAGAAGCAGATACAAGAGCAATGGCAAAGGAGAGACAAAAAAAGGATAACCACAATCTCAGTAAGTATATGTTCATCTTCCATCTCATTAAATGGAATGTATGGAGAATGCAAAGCCATTATACATTAGCTACCACATCTCTGCTCTTCTTCTAGATCAGCATCTTAGCAGGCTAATCAAATTGAACTCAGACTGCAAACACAGCCAACCACAAAGCTTTCTTTCTTGAAATTAATTTGTCTCTGACTTTTGTCTTTCAAAATACTTTGCATATTGCAATTAATTTATTTCCATATCATCTCCTGCTATTATTTTTTTACAGTAGCACACTTTACTTTATGTTTTCTCTAAGAATTACAGAGCAAAGCAGACAAGAAAGGAAAAAGATTATGAGAAAAACAACAGTGAAAATCCAGTCTTCGCACTGTATTTACTGAAGCACCCAAGCAAGAGGCTGTATCTCTTTATGGGTGATGGGGAAGGAAGAAAATTTGCATATGCTATCAGACAATTTCTAAGTGGTTGCTAAGCTCTTAAAGTTATGGAAATTGTATGTCACCAATGGAGATCAGTGCAGGACTCTGCCACACAAGCCCCCTAACCTCTGTCATCTGGGGTACAGTTCTGTTTCCTTTATGGACAACAGTGCAGCTATGTACAGATGTTAGTCATGTTGGTTTTAGAGGAATAGTCTTAGAACATAGTGAAATTCATAGTTCAGTGTCTAAATATTAGACTTATAAAAATAAAAACCATTTTGGTTTATATAGAATAGAAAAAAAATCTGTTTCATTACTGGGAGAAGATTACCTATAAAATTACACTGTTTTTCCCTCTAAAGCATAATTTGAAATAAAAAGCCTGAAGAATCTTTTTGGAAAGTGTTGAATACAGCAGTTACATTTCCAAGTTCTCCTTTCCAGTTCTTCCAACAGAAATAGTATGGAAGTTGGATTCAATGATTCTTATGAATCACTTCCAACTTGAGGTATTCTATGATTCTATTAATTTAAAACTAAATTGGTAATTAGCTAAAAGCCACTATTTTTATATTTATTCTCTTATTTCTATCTTGTTTCTCTGGCTATTCCAGTAATCACAGAGGGATTTATGGCTTTACTTCCACGAAATTACATACCTGAAAGTGTACATCCACTGGCACATTGTGCTAGTAATCACTGTGGACAATCTTCTGCTACTCAGAATTTCCAGAAGGCATCCTTATGTCTGTCTGTGATTTTTTGTGGATTACAGACAGACCATGAAGATTTTTAGACGTGTTGCTAGCACGTAATCTCTGAAATGTCAATGCAGCTGCTGTTTGTCTTGTTAGGGCAGAAATGGGGAGTTTTGCTGGATAAGAAAGGGGGTGGGTAGGAGTTATCTGGAGCTACAAGGGGAAAGAGAGGCTCATACCTATATTAGGGATGCCAGGTCTTACTATTGCCTCCATTGTTTGCTTTGGCTTACTATAGTCCTTCCTGATCATAGAAGAAATGTCTGAGAACTTTCCCCCACCACTGGCAGCTAAACTGAAGGCCACGAAGATCCCACTGCAGTCAGGCAGCGTCTGTTTTGGCTTGGCTCCAGGTGTATACTACAGAGCTCAAAGTCTCTCTGGAGATAGCTCTACTATCTAAAGGCTTGGTCATAATAATGCATTTCCTATAAAGGCTTTATCAGTGTGATTTACTCTTTTATGAGGATCAGGTTTCTTAGTGATAGTCTGAAAAATCAGTTTTTGGAAGTTGATTGGAATTATACAAATATTCAATTTGGAGGTTGAATGAAGGTGAACATTTTACAGAAATGTTCTTGTACATTCTCATAACAAGAACGAATGAAGGCAGTGGAAAAAAGTTCTTTTTGAAAGGTTGTATATTGAGTAAAACCATGAAAAGAGATTTAGATTTAAGAAATGGAGTCCTTCATGTAGGAGACAGAGTTTAAAACATTATTTAATATTTTTTTGACTTTGGGGTTTTTTTTCTTCCAAAGAAAGAATGTTATGTCATCATCCTATCCATGCAGTTTGAAAAATCATTTTCTGATTCGGCTTATGTGTAATTTGATGCTTGATAACTCAGGATATCTCTCGAAAGGTTAGAGACATACATCAAGAAAGTTCTATTGAAACATGTTTCCAAGCTAAAAAATCTCCCCCCAACTCATTAACACAACCACTGGAAGTTTTTTTCAGGAAAAAAAGCAAAAATGTAAAGAAAAATGAATTCTTTAAGCATCCACTTGTAAAGATAATTTTTTCTTTGTCTTGTTTTATAGCTAATGCTTAGTTCACTACTTTTTGATGAATATCATGCTGAGTTTTCCACAGTATAAATATTAATTAAACAACAGCTATTATGCCATAGGACAGTATAGTTAAAGCACATTCTTCAATTTTGTTTGCCGTGCCATAATTTTGCCAACACAACTGAAATATATCTTTCAAATTTTTCAGTTGCTATGTGTTTTTGTACACTGTGCTCTCCTACAAGATCCAGCACATTGATTCCAATGGGATGCAGGGTTTCACTAAGCAGTACACTCAGGAGGATTATAACCCTGTCTTCTGAATATGTGAATCATGACCAAAAAACCTGAGAAGCTTTAATTTGTTGAGTGAAATTCCTGTTTCTGTAGAAAGCAAGACAAGATAATACATCCCACCAAGGTAGAGTACTTAACCAGAGTAAATAATAACACTCCGGTTGTTCCCAGAGCTTGAATCTGCTAGGGAAGAAATAACTGACTGCTCCACAAACGTAGGAGCCTTATACAGACAGGAAGCAAACACTTTTATATACAGGAAGAAGAGGACTAAAAGTGATCCAGGTGGTGGGGCTGAGACTGAAAGCAACATGCTCTTATGACTATGAGAAGACTGAAGTCAGCCTTGGAAGACCCACCAGGATGCCCTTGGCTGAAAACTTATAACTTAGCTCTACTGACCTTTTTGTATTAATATTCAAAATTATGACGTTAGACTTTAAGTGAACATCTCCAAATACGGGGTATGTATCCATTCTGCCCATGTTCTAGGCTGGCCAGGGCTGGTCTGACAGAGAACAGTGGCCTTAGCATACTGAGCCCAAGGTAAGGTCTTCCAAGATGTGAAGGACAAGAGCTCAGTTTGATGTTAGTGATGGAGCAAAGCTGAATCCTTCTTATTCAGTGAGATTTGGATTGAATTAAAGTGGAGAGAGTGGGCAGAAGCTTGAGTTCACACCAGTAGAACACCAGTAATAGCTCTCTGATAGCCAGCAGTACCCCAATGGGACTACATTCTCACTGAAAACACTTTCTGTGTCAAAATTATATACAAGTAATTCCCCAAAGCAATGAGATGTCCTCTGGACCTATCCACTAAAAAATGTCAAGTTTCTGAAGGATCACATACACCATCCTGGATACCAGTACGATGCTGCTGAAGTGAACTGAGAGCTCACAGAGGGGGTATAAATTTGAAGAGATTTGTTTTCTTTTTTTTCCTTCTAAGTAAGATACAAAGTAAACAAATATACCCTACATAGCTTGTCTTAGGAGAAACATTAAATCCAGAAAATATATTTCATTGTTTAAACCATGGGTTTGTCTTTTTTTTTTTTCATTTTCTCTGTGTTTTAAAAATTATCATAAACATGTTTGTGCTGTCTGTCACCAAAAGAAACAGATGTACTGGGGACAAAGTGTTACTGGGACAAAATCTTGCTCTGTTTCAGTGAGGGGATATGGTTGTAGTTATGTACTTTCTGTGGTTTTAAATGCTGGTAATTGTAAATAAGGGATAGTGAAGCTGTTACCTGTGATCTGTAGTGGGAGTTTTGCCAAAATATCAATTGTTGGATGAATTGTCTTGTATCCCTGTTGAAGCAAAACTCCACTAAACCAAAATCTCTGTTCTGTGGGAGCATGGTGGAGAAAGAATAAATAAAATCAGGAAAAAAAGAAGTGTTAGCTCACATTTAGACAATATGTGACTATTTAATTCTCTGGAAATCTAATTGTAAATGGAGGAAAAACCTATGGTTAAGGTAAGATACAGATGGTACTAATCATAGAGTTTGTCCTGAGAGTAAGCCAGAGACAGGTAGGAGCTCATGTTGGGACTGCTATTTGAGGAAGATATTTTCTGTATATTGACTAACTTGTTTTTAACTAATTAAAATGTTTTATGTTGAATTTCTCCAAAAATATTTCACCATAAAAATAGTAACTGTTTCTTTTTAACAGTTGAGAGAAGAAGAAGGTATAATATTAATTACCGAATCAAGGAGCTTGGCACACTCATCCCCAAGTCTAATGATCCGTGAGTTCGGTTGTCTTTCCTATAATAATGTTTATAGTATAAATACAGGAAAAAAGAGACAGTTGCATATACTGGCTATAGGATTGAGTGATGGGATACAAAATTCTTCCATGCCAGGTCACTGGCTCAGATCAGGCTGTTGAAGTAGCAAACCTTTGACAGAATTTTATGCCTTGGAAAAACTTATGTGAAAGCATAATTATATGGAAGCAATTTCAGGGTGTTTAAGAGTGACCACCACCTCAAGGGAAAACAAACAAGCAAACTAAACACAAACAAAATTAAAAACAAGAAAAAAAGAAAAGATAAGCCAAACAACAAAGATGGAAAGTCCATCTCTCTGTCCCTGAGCACAATTGTGTAGTGTCTCTGGAGAAGGAAGTAGTGATGCTTTCAGCTCTTGCCATGGCCCTCTAGTGGGATAACACAAAATTTACATTGTCACTGTCTGCCCTTTGACTAAAGGAAAAAAAAATAAATCAATTTAAGAGTCTGTAGACTGAGCATTTTTCAAAAGTCCTCAACTCAGTGCAGGGAAAGCACAAGTCCTAAAATGCAAGGATAAAAGTAATAATTGCTATAATTGCTATAATAATATCATTTTATACTAATGCATACACTTACAGAAACACAAAATGCATATTGCTTGAACTATATGTGCATTTTCCCTTAAAGCTTATATTTGTCATCAACAGGAAAAAAAGCTGCCTTGTAGAAAAGCCCATTGCAGGATTAGCAATAATAATTCAGAGTGATTTTTAATGCTGAACTTTAGCCTTAGATTTATCTTGTCACTCAGGGAAGACTTAAGTCAATACACCAGCATGAGGGTGACTTGCATAAAATTGATTATACAGATTTTGTCTTTATTATTTGCATGTCAATACAAACTTGCATGATACTTCAAATGAAAACATCTATTGACATTTCAGCTTTTTTTTGCCTCAGGATTAAGAAACTTTTGATTATATTAAGGATTTCTAAGACAATATAAAACTGTGTGAGACTTAAGTACAAGGTTGGCTTTACTTGGAGTGAAGTCATCAGAGAGAAAGTTAACATATTGCATCCATTTTAGAGAATTCCCAAACTCAGCTCCTTCTGTAGCTTCCACCAAAGATTGGATAAGTGGGCATGTTTTTATTATTGATATGGAATTAGGTGTTACAGCTGAGTTAAAATAAAAAGCGCTTTAAGTACCTAAATAAAGTTTTGGCCATGTGATCTGTTGCAAGCAGAAACTGATAGAAGTATTTTAATTTTGCTGGTGCATGTTTCAGTATTCAATACTATTTGGGCAAGTAATTGAAAGATTTCTCACAAAAACAGTGGATGGCACTGTTGGTTTGCAGCTATAAAGCAAAAATAGAAACTGGTTACACTGCAATTAGAGACAGGCGTGAGGTACAAATTCCTGTTGCACTTTTTGATTGCCTATAGAGGTGTTTCACTTACGTGTTTTGGTCTGGATTCAGGCTTACGTTGTGAACTTAATCAAAACTGCAATACCTAGAGCAATCATTTAAGCTGTTCTTAAAATTATTTACCTGGACCTGCAGTTTTGCTCCAGTAAGTGGATGGTGGACTTTATCCTCAGATTTTGGTGTTGTTGCCTGATGAAAAAGTTTCAGGTATAGATTCTGAAGTCATTGCCTTATCTTGTTTTAGTTTGCAAACCCATGACCGAGTTCAGCAGTGTGACCAGACCCAAAGTGGTTTATGTTTACAAAAGCACAAGGTGAACTTAAGTATCTCACATTCTGAAGACTTCTGTCTTCAAAAGGCTGATAATCAGTACTTCTTTAGAAAGCAGGCCTACTGAAAAGCTTTTAAGTTGGTGCAAAGAAAAAAAAGCATCAAAACATGCAGGGCTTTTGAAAAAACAGTTTGCAACCTGACTTTGCTATAGCTTAGTGCAAGGATAAATTGAGTCAAAGAAGAGTAAGCACCTTTTTTTGTATTTTTACTTTTCGGTGGAAATAGACATATTTGAACATGTTGTTTTGTTGGCTGAGCAGATCAAAATTATTATTACTTTTTCATATGGTCTTGTTTTGCCAAATCATAACTCAGTATCCTTATTCTTTCTTTCAGTTCTTGCTTTTTACTTCATAGCACTTCATGTGCCCCCAGTCTGCTCCCTCTTCTTTGAAAGAAAGAGATTTATCATGGCTTACAATACTTTATCTGTGACATTTTATCACACATTGCATTTTTGCCTCATATTGATTTTACAAGATTCTTCTTATAGTGGAAACTTAGCTGTAAAAGGAGAAAGCTTACTGATGCTTAGACTAATGACAGTGAAGAAAATCAGCCTCTGCATTGAAGAGCAAATACTACTATAACTAAGCCATTGTGGTTAGCATGCCTGTCCCAGATGGCTTGCTTCAAGAAGATTACATTCAGAATCAGAAACAGAAAAGGACCTTTTTTTATGCCATTTGGAAACCTTTTGTGATTTATATTTCTTAGAAGTGCTGTGTGGGGTTTTTGCTTCACTTTTGTTTTGTTAGTTATGTAGTGAACTTGTTTGGCTCCTGCAGAGCTTCCGCAGGGACTTTCTTTTGACTGGATTAAACCCCTATTCTTTTCATTTTTTCTTTTTTCTAATTTAATGATGAAAAGTGTGGATTACATTACATAAATGAATGGGTGTTCCAAGTTCACTCCATCAGCATTAGAAAATGAAGATAACTATAAGTTACAAAGAACTATGACTCTTTTGTTTAATCTTCAATGCTTAGATATCCAAGTGCTAGATGATTCAGAAATGGAAATCAGTTTTACAGAATAATTCAAAAATAGAATTTTAAAAATGCCAGAAATACTCAGTCGTATTTTGCTGAAAAACTCATAACCCACTCCTTTAATTATACCCGCCTTTCCATTTGTGTTCAACCTTTCAGAATCCACCATTTAGGTGGTTTACAGGATTTCTTATTGTGATGGAGCCTGGGAATGCCTACACAAGAATAGTTTAATGATAGTCGGACTTGAATTGCCAGAAAGCTAAACAAGAAAAAGCCCCTTCCTTCAAGAATCCTAGTCATTTTACAGAACTGGGATGTTAAGAGAACTGCTGAGGATTTGGGCAGAAGCAGTGGCTTGCTTTCACTCTCTTCTTTCTGCTCCCTGCATCTACCTGTGCCTGACCTCTCTGGTGTCTGTGGACAGACCCACTAGCAGCCAGCACAGACATATTTCTTGCAAAGGAAAACCTTGTGTACACTCACACTATTATAAAGTGGAAACTTGCCGTCTCTTACAGAATAATGCAATTCACAATTGTGCAAGTCCTCAAAAGAAGTACTAAGTCCTTCCAACTATTTCTTCGTGCAAATTTCTTTAGTTTACAGCTGATTTCCCAGAAACAGGGAAAGAGATGGTCTGCAAACATAGTTTCAACTTTGAAAATGTATTTGTTATTAGTAACTGGCCTGTTTCTGGCAAACTCTGTAACTATCACACTCTCTCAAACACCGCTTTTGTTAATTAGTTCTAATCTTAGATGACCAGATGCTCTTGTCCTTCCTACAGTAGTTCAACTTCTGTAAACTAGTAAATCTCCTTTGGCTTCAATAAAGTTAAATTAGTGGAAATGAGATGAAGATCAGTCTCTTTTCTGTGTTTTGTTTCTCCAAAATGGGAAACTTTACTTGGTGAGAGTTACAGGTTTTGTTCTGGGCATTTGAGTTTTGTAGAGAAATTCAGATGTTAAAGTTAAGAGGAGATGGGATTCAGAGACTAACAAAACATTACGTGTTTTTCACTTTTTTTTTTTTTAGTTTGCATATGAATCTTGTTATTTTTAGTAGACCTCTGTTAATTAAACTCACTAACACATCTGTAGCTTGCTAAAAACTTCAAATTACTTTACCACATGGACACACAGGAACAAAGAGGCAATCCTCCTTTGCAGAGGCCATTTTTGATGACCAGACCTGCAAAATATCTTACTGCTCTCGAATTACTTGGTTTGGATGTAGAATTTGCCATGTATTTCAGTATTTACAGGATGATGCCATACCTGCATTTAATAAAAATCAAGACTAAGAAAAACAAAAGCCAAACAAACAAAAAAAGCCAAATAGAAAGCAAATTAATAGAACTGAAAGATCAAAGTGAAAAAAAGAATTCATGCCATGTCTGAAGATCAATAGATCTATACCTAAGTTTGTAGGATCAAAACAGTTAAGAATGCAAGTATTTTGTCTGTTTTTATAAAGAAGTTTCCAATTAAATTACTAACAACTGCCAGTGATTCCTCAGTTTTTAAGGGTTCTCACATGGGTTTGTAGGCCTTTTCATTTTAGTTTTTATCTCTATTATATATGAGCACAATCTATAAATCTCTAAAAAGCAAAACCTAAAAGTTCCTAGCGACATTTTTATAACTTTTCAGATAGTTTTATTTACACCCAATTTAGAATTCATCATTTTCAGAGAAATAACAGAAACCAAATAAATGATTGGAGGATTTCTGAATTCTTCTCATGCACTTGTTGTGCTTTGAGTTTATCCATTTTCAAATGCTGAGGTTTTTTCTTCCCATCATAGATGAATCTGCTTGCCTGCCTGATATGCAGAGCTAGATGCACTTCAGACTATTGGTATGCAGGAATCTCACCTTTCCCAGCCCAAATTTGCCTTCATCCTCACCAGTTGCATTGTTGCTCTTCCAGCCCTGCATATCTGCATAGAGCCTCTGTTGCTCCTCAGCACTGTCCTGTGACTGCTGTATGGTGCTCTGGGCTAAAATGGATGAAGAATGCCTGCGATGCAGAATCAGCACAGACACCTTCAGTGTTTTCTTTAGATCCTGGTGAAGAGACACACGAAGTGAAATACACGTTGACTTCTAAGGTCACCATCTGTTCCTTTGCTGTGTTGCCTTCAGACACTGGAAGGTTTAACTTCAGTATTCCTCATTTAATAAGACACCAACCAGTATATGTACATATGAGAAGGGATGTAGAAGTGACATGGGGGATACACACATAAGCACAGACACACACACAAGTGTACACTGGTTAAAGGACAGTCTCTTAAATAATGATAGTAACCACTGCATTTTTATCCTAGCTCTCCATTACAGTTTTGCCTCTCAGATCTGTAAATACTACCACAAATAATAGAGATATCTATCCATATGTATCTCATGCAGAAGCTGACCTGGTCCATCTCTCTGGCAGTTTGAATCCAGGAATTAGTCTTCCAGTGAAGATTTATTTAAAACAATGAACAAAAATCATTACCATAGAAATAAAAACTAAAACTATCAAGGAAACATGAACTAAAAGTAAGCGTGTAACATTTAAGTGCAGCGTGAATTAATTTCATCAAAAAATATTCCAAATACTGTCATGAATATATGACTTATTCATATGTCAAGCAGAAAAATCAACAAAAAAGAATTTTGTCTGATTTTGAATTTATAAAATTTTATAACTGACACGAAATTTTTTTGTGAAAACACTATGAAATATTTTCTAAATATGTGATACATTCAAATTTTTCTGCTGCTGTTACATTTCTTCAATTATTTCCATTTTTCCAGCTATAGATTTGTTTCTAATTTCATAGTGCTATATCTTTAGGTTGTGACCATCAGTTCAAACCTGTCTTAGTTTTGGTTTCAGTACTTATTAGAGACTAACCTCCTTGTTGAGGCAGATTGTGTTTCTCCATATAGCATAGGCAACTCATATCTGAGATGGGAGTGGAGAATCCTAGTTTGAAAATTCTTGTCCTTCTAACTTTATTTATTTTATTTAGCTTCTTTATTCATGAGTGCTCTGGCATAGACAGACAGACACTTTACTGCCTTTCAAACTCCACTGCAATTTAGTCATAAACAGGGACCTCTCAGTATTTTACCTAACTTTCCAAAGAGGTCTGAAGAAAATGAAACTGTGACATGGTGATGGCAGTCAAAGATTTGTCCAGAAGATATGCATTATGCATACTAAAAGCTTCCTTAACCTTTACAGTTTGAACATAGGTAAACCACTTGAGAGGAGAAAGTCCTCTCCTAGGAGGGAGCCCATGGGATGTTGGCAGGCAACTGTTCTGTCCTCCCACCTGGTCAAGAACTACAGGGACAGGAAGGAGAAGGAACTTCCAAGAGATGATTCAGCCATCATGAGGGAGATGTATTCTGCTCTTGGCTCCCAGTCCCACCTCTGCTCTAGCTTTTTTTGACCAGGCAATGTCTAAGAGTACATACCCAATTATGTTTTGGCTTTGTAGACAGTAGGGTCGTAGACAACAATTCTTTTCTCTCTGACCTCCTCACTTTGTAATCCCAAAAGCTGTGCATTGCTAGCCACAGCACTGAGAGGAAGGGAGCCCCACAGTTTGTGTGCTGCCCAGAGAGAGCAGACATTTGAGTTTGAACACTCTTGGATCAAAAAAATGTTACTCTCAAATCTCTAGCAAATTATCTGAGTTCTATGGTATGGTTAAACACTGGGATACTTTATCACAAATAATTTTATGTATTCTTCTTAATGTCTTAAAATTATCAGCTTCATAAGGTTTTATCCCTAGTAAAGCATCAGGAAAACCTGGGTGGTCTGGGTCCTTAAATCCTGTACCTGCCTGGCTTTTGCACTATACATTGAGAAGAAAAATAACTGCAGAAATCTCTAAGGGTTCTTAGCCTTGTGAGGGGAAGTGGAGGGACAGCTACCAATCTCTTCACTCTTGTGACCAGTGACAGGACTCAAGGAAATGACACGAGACTGAGTCCAGGGAGGTTCAGGCTGGATATCAGAAAACGTTTTCACCCAGTGGGGAGTTGAGCACTGGAACAGGCTCCCCAGGGAAGTGGTCACAGCACCAAGCCTGCCAGAGTTCAAGTGTTTGGACAATACTCTCAGGCACATGTTGAGATTCTTGAGGTGTCCTGTATAGGACCAGGAGTTGGGCTCACTAATCCTGATGGGTGATTTCCAACTCAGTATATTCTATGATTCTGTGAATAAAGGAAAGTGATAATAGCCTGGAGTATAATTTATATTTCTTTTGGCTCCAAAAATGACAGTGTGTAAATATATGTCTTTGGAATAGGTATTGAAAAAATGCTTGTCCCTCCCAACATCATATTCTTACTCGTTTAAATAGCTTTTCTTTCTCAGGGTTGTGTTATGGGACCAGAAGCTCGACCAATCTTCTGCTCAGCCTAAGAAATTTTGCAGTGAAATGGATAGTTTGGATAAAGCCAAATATCTGTCTATTTAGTGCAGTGAACCCATCCTGTATCATAAAATACTGAAATTTATATGAAATTAAACATTTTCAACAAAATTAATTCTTGTTCCAAGACCTTACTTAAAGGAATACATGAAAAGTTGATAAATGGGTACATGAAAGTCTTTGGACAGATTCATTTGAACAAGTGTTTTGTTGCAAGTAAGGCTGCTTGAAAGCTGGAAGTTAAACCATGATTTCCTGAATTATGGGCAGATTTAATGTAATTTTTTTGCAAAGCTTTTATTTTGTGTTGGGGTGTGCATGTAGCTGTAGATTTTAACTTGGTTTTTATATTGTTTCAAGATTTTTGAACATGATTTTTGTCATTCCCTAGTCATTATGATTATGAAAGTGTGATTTTTCTGGTCTGTCATCAATGAGGAGTGGCATTCAGCACAGATCATTTTTTTCTCTACAAGCATAAAAGCAACCTCATTAGTAAGTCAGGTAAAAGGAGTAGTATATTCAAAATGATCTTTAAAAATTTAGGCTTAAGTTCTCAGTAATGTATATTTCCTAGTTCATTAATGCAGAAATACTGCACATAGATTTTAATCTTAGAGTTAATAATAAAAGCAATTTTCACTAAAAATATAAAAACTGTAATGGTAGAATCATGATATTGCATTTAGCTCTCCCACAAAAAGTCACTTTATTACTTTCTTTTGACACTTATTTTCATTCTGGGATTAATTTTACTATATAAGGGCTTCTTAACTATTCTATTAAAATTTCCATTCAGAAGCAATAATATCTAAGAGTGAATAATAGTCATGTAAATCATTATTTCATATTAATGTAAAGGATTTTGTAAGTTCTTATGAATTCTGCTGACATGCACAATTGTGAAAAGGTTATCTCTACATTCTGCAGTGATATGCGCTGGAACAAAGGAACTATTTTAAAAGCATCAGTGGAGTACATCAAGTGGCTACAAAAAGAACAACAGAGAGCCAGAGAATTAGAACACAAGCAGAAGAAATTAGAGCATGCTAACAGAAGACTTCTACTCCGAATTCAGGTTTGTATAAGTGTTGCCACGAACTACAAAGCTCAGTACTTATCCCTCATCAAATTCTGTTAATCTATATAATTTTTACTCAAATGACATTTATTAAAAATAAATTGACTTTGCCTATTTATTTCTGTGTATATTGGGGAGGGGGTATACTTTAGATTTCTAGGAAATTTCTTTGATAATTATGCCTTACATAAAATAATTAGTGGAAAAGTAATAAAGTATTTGTACAAACCGTTTCACTATGCATGTGTTAGAAACAAAGAAAGACCAAAAAAAAAAAAATTAAATAAGAATATTCCTGCAGCCAAAAATCAATACTGGACACAAAGTTCCCTGAGTATTTTAATTTTCCCTTTCAAACTGTTTAATGCATTACACTCCCCTGGTAAGAGTGTATTATGTTATATCTGCTTTTGACATGAAGAGGCAGAATAGAGCCCTTCACGGCTTGAAAAGCAAGATTCTAATATAGACACACACCTATGGAAATGGGATGGATAAATAGCTAGATAGACATAAAATCAATCATCTTACGTATGTTGATTTACTCATATATCTGCATAACATAAGCGTTATCAAGTAAAGAATCTTCTGTTTCTCTGGATAACAGTTTTATAATGAACTATCAAGTTGCAACACTTTTATGCTACCTTCATTGGATTCAGTATGTAATGGTTTTAGAGAGGCTGTCCTACCTCTTCTGTTCCTGTAGAATTGTTGCTTAATGACAGAAAGGGATATAAAAACACTTGAGTGGCAAATTTTCTTAGATTCAAAATTTAATCTAAGAATTTATTAAATTAATTTAATTTTTAAAAATTTAATCTTAAAATTTATTATACTCGGGGAACAGGTATAATAAATTTTCATGCATGATTTGTATGTTTCTGCAATTGTTCTGATGAGACTGTTTTCTCTTTTAAAATTGTTGTCTAATTATTATTGTTTGAAATGTTAGGAACTGGAGATCCAGGCACGTGCACACGGCCTCCCAGTCATGTCTTCACTCAGTGCTGTTGATTTAGCTGCACAGGTCATCAAGCAACAGTCGTATCCAGAGGAGAACTCTGTAGACTACTCTCAACAAATGCCTCTGGTACATGGACAAAATTCTGACGTCTGCGACGGATCTACAGCCTTTTCTGATCCACTTTCACACTTCACGGATTTGTCCTTCAGTGCAGCTCTAAAAGAAGAACAACGACTAGAGGAAATTTTATTGGATGACACTGTGTCACCATTTGGAACAGATCCACTCTTGTCCTCCACATCCCCAGCTGCGTCAAAAGAGAGCAGCAGGAGAAGCAGCTTTAGCACAGATGATGGAGATGATTTATAAAAGCAGAAAGGGTCTCATACTTCTCTAAACCACTTGTCAAAAGACTGAGTTGAACGTAATTGTGGTGTTTGTTCTTATTTTAAATACTTATAGGGAGAGACACTCTGAAAATCAGTTACTACATGGCAAGGGTTTCAATCAGCCCTTTCTTCACAGGAAAATAAATGGACATGAACTCGTACCACCCTGCCCCAAATTCACCCTATGTTCACAGCTGACATTTGCACAAATATCTCTTCACTGGGAATATTTTTACTATCATTCCATAACTTTTTACAGTACTATGAAAACGGTTACCACAAAAGGAATACCCATATTGCAAAACTGCATTCAAACCCTTTTCAATCTGCTTACACTTTTCTCTGCTGCAAATATGAGTTTTAGTCATTTGCTAATTTCTTTATTTTTTTATAACTAAAAATTCTGCAAAATATGAAGCAACAGAGAACTATTTAAGCTGGGAACTGTAGAGATGTTACAAGTTTTAAAATCTAAAAAAAGCCAGATGGTAATGCTTTCACAAAAGTAAGCATGAAGTGTGTGCTTCTCTTTAAAAGGAGAAAATCCATTAATCTTTCCATGGAATGCCATTAGTTTTTTTAAATTTCATTTGTAGAAAAAGAACTCTCTTTTTTAATGTATATTTTCATGACACAGAAGAAAAATGGAAACTAACATAACGACAGTGACTCAAATGAACTCAGACAGAAAAACATAGAGCATTGCAGCAGAAAGACTCTGGATATACAAGACAGCACAGACGCTCCATGTTACAATTAGCACAATTGAAAACAAGCAGTACTTGTAACAGTGCCATGTCAGCTGCTTATTCCAAGAATATTGAAACTGCATCCTTTTTTAAGTGGAAGAAATTGGAATTCAGAGATACAACACTGGGCTGTTGGATGACACTTTCAGCGTCCTTTGGCAGCAGAGTGAGGTTTTTCCAAAGGGACTCTATCCATACACGCGCTTTTGATCCATTTGGAAGCAGAGGGAAATTACAAGATTCTCATTGCATACACTCTAAACAATGAGAATTTAATTTCAGATTTGACTTTGGACTCACTAAAGAAAAGCGGGAAAGGAAGGCTTGTCAAACCAAAGGGGATATTCAGAAACATTGATGTGATACACTATCTCCCATAACTAGCTTGCTAGGAGGGGGCATTTAGAAAACTCACTTCTATACATAGCGAAATTCTAGAGAGCGATGTACATCCCTGAAGAACATTAAGTGCATCATTCCAACTGCAATATTAAAACATGGGAAAATGAACTGGGACAGGTTCTTCATAGCTCTTCCTCAATCAAAGCCAAAATATCACATTAGGGAGTTGTGGTTTAACCCCAGGCAGCCACCGAGTCTCACATAGCCACTTGGTCACTGCCTGGCCAGAGAGACTGGGGAGAGAATTGGAAGGGTAAAACCTTGAAGACTCATGGGTTCAGATAAGGACAGTTTAATAGGGAAAGCAAAAGCTGTGCACACAAGCAAAGCAAAACAAGGAATTAAGTCACTGCTTCCCATGGGCAGGCAGGTGTTCAGCTATCTCCAGGAGAGCAGGACCGCATCACATGATGGTGACTTGGGAAATCAAACACCATCACTCCAAATGTCTCTCTTCCTCCTTCCCCCTACTTTATACACTGAGCATGATGTCATTCGGTCTGGAATGTCCCCTGGGTCCGTTTGGGTCACCTGTCCTGGCTGTGTTTCCTCCCAACCTCCCATGCACCCCCAGCTTCCTTGCCAGTGTGTCAATATGAAAAGCAGAAGAGGCCTTGGCTCTGTGTAAGCCCTGCTCAGCAACAACAAAAACAGCTATTTTCAACACTGTGTTCAGCACAAATCCAAAATACAGGCCCATACTACCCAGTGTGAAGAAAATTAACTCTACCCCAGCTGAAACCACTACAGGAGTTTTGTAATGATTCAAAATATGTTTCAAAAGTGTGTATTAATTTTGCTGTCACTGAGCCTGCCTCACTCCAGAAGTGTCACAGGTTTGGAAATAGTAAGAAGAGATTAAAGTGGATTACTGTTTGCATGAACATTTTAATTTTTTAAAAACATATTATCCAAAATCAGACCTGCTGTTTCTTACTATTTTCTCTTCTGTTATTGGTACCTGGGCCCTTCTAACTGTCCTTGTGAGGTTTATGTTTCTCCCAGGCCATAGCACATACCTGACCAACCCTGACAGTGTCACAATAGTTTCATAATTGGAAAATTAGCAGCTGGATAACAAATCACACCCAGATGGCTATGAAAGATGACAGTATTTCACAAGAATATTTATGCTTTTAGGAATCTCAAGGTTTTCTATGAGTCTGTGCAAACTGCTTGGATGTAAGCTGACCTGTAAGCACAGACCTGACTATTAGAAGGGGCTTTGATACACTCCCACTTCATGGATAAAAATAACAACAACAGACAGGGTTCTGGTATTTTCTTTTGGTTTGGTGTTTTGTTTGTCTTTTCATTTGTTTGTGTTGTTTGGTTTAGCTTTTTAATTTTATTTTTTGTTTGGTTTTTTTTGGTTTTGTAACACATCGGAAAGACAAACAAGTATTAACCAAAGATAACTGGATATTGTACTGACCGACATTTTAATTGGATTTTTTAAAAGAGGAACCACGTTGTCATAGTTTTGCTGAAGACAATTGCTAATATTGACACCTGAATACAAAACATGATGAATTAAAAGTAACATTTATGCCCATATTATGTCTAGCATAATACGAGTATTGTCCATTTCAGCTGATGAAAGGGAGGTTTATTTGGTTGATATCAAATGCCATTTGTCCTTGTACTGCAGTTTCTACTGCGTTAGTTTTAAATACACCAGTGTGGATTGCTCATAATGGAGAAAAAGAAATTAAATATGAATGTATTACATGATTTTCCCATTGAACTTTTTTACATGAGTTAGACCATACTTCTGAACTATACTGACTTTAAATAACATCCTGAATTTCATCACTTTCATAAGCACTGTTCTAAAAAAACATTATAGTGCATCCATTAGATTTTTTAAAGTTGATTTTCATTCTTCTGACAATTGCTTCAGTCTAAAGCACCAGAATTTTTCTCTCTCTTCTTGCATGAGGAACTTAACATAAGATAGTCAAGGCTCTTTTTGCAAGGCACTGTATTGCATCTATCATTAAAAATATTCAAACTGTCTTCCTTCACACAGAATCCCCAGCCTCCTTGCCCAAAACACTAAATGCATCAATACTTCTAGGTGTTTTTTATGGCAGTGGTATTTCACCAACATTTTTTCTAGTAGGAAGTCATCATAATTAGTATTTCAGCTAATAATTATAACCTGGATTACAGCTTCACCGTTGAAATTAAATGGTGGTACAGACTGCAAAACCAGTCTAGGACATTCTGGGGACTAACAGGTGCTACTGAAGCTATTTAGGAGATGTGTGTGCTGGTAGTCACATCCCAGACCTTCTGGAGTAAACACTCCCTCTCCCAGCCCAGGCTTGGAGACACTGCTGTGAAGCTGAGAGGACTTCTAGGGCAGACCCAAGCCCGATCCTACCTGCTTCTGCCGAGGAAAAGGATTTCATAACTACAAGGACAAATCCTGACATTTTCTGTCAGGCAGAATTTCTTTGCTGTCCATGCAAGTTTTATTGGGCTGAAATGTGGTGCAAGAAAAGTATACTTTTTAGCTATTTCCAGCAGAAATCTGTTTAGTGAAATCTCTTGAAAGAGATGCATAATATGTCCGTGGTTCTGGGCCTAGAAAAGAATTTAAAGTCTTACAGATCTTGAGCTCAAGCAGGGCAGGGGATAGGAGAACTGGCTATTTTTGTCGAGATGTATTAAATGAGGAGTTATGGCTTGTTTTCAGTAGCAGCTGTTCAAAGCTGGTGGACATATTCCTACAGAACCCACAAAACATCAGACTGATAATTACACAAAAGGAAAGGGAGTTGAAATATTAACATCCTGTTTAATTCATGACATGGATATAGATGTTATACTAAGAACAGAAAACTAAATTATTTCATTGTGCATAGCATGGATAGTGTGAAAAGCTACAGTAAGTGCAAACAGTTTTAACAAACAGGAACACAGTTGCTTTATATAATAAAATAACTAAGTATAATTCAGTTGCTTAATCTTAATAAGAACATTGATATTATAATACGTTCTGAATTTAATAGAACTGTATATATGAATGGAAGATGTAAAATTATTGTAATTTAAAATTATGTTAAGTCTCTTAGATAAGTAAAGGCATTTACATTGCTATTATGAGACTGTAGAATATTTTTATAATAATTTCTATTTTTCATTGTTAACCATATAGTATCTTGTTTTCTAAGTCATTGTATGCAGACAGAATGTACTTTATTACGCACTATACATGCAATCTTTTTACAATTACGTTTTATACTTGCTGGCATTTTATGTTTATTACACGAATATAATTAAAGGAATGAAATTAAAACATCTTTTTATATGTCCCTTGTGCAACTTCACTGTCCAGACCCTCAAAAATGCCACCAAAAGGCAATATAGTAACATCCAGTAAGAACATAGGAGATACCTAACAGACAAAACACTTCACAACTGCTAAACATTTAGTCCATTACGATACATCATGATCCAGTAGTGTCCCATTAATAAAAATAATTGATACATTCTTTAATATGGTCTCCTGCCATCTGCTTATTCCTGCTGCTAAGGCTTTGATTTATGGAAAATGTTTTCAGAATGTTGCAAAATTGCTAGCAGGCATGATGATATCAGTTAAATCACTAAGAAGCTCTACAAAAACCTTTTAATGTACTAGATGTTCCCCAGACAATCTAGGATAAACAGAATATTGTATTTTAAGATGTAAAACATTTTTTAAAGCTGATAATTAGGGAGCATTTGGCACTAAAAGATACTCACTTAAGGAAGTAAGTAAGGATTCGGATTTCATTTTGAATTCCTAATATCAAAAGTGCTGCCTTCTTTAGAAGATATTTGGTGCTTTCTGTGCATGAAATGATGTAAAAGTTGTTGAGTAGTAACATCAATTTCAACTATAGTTTCATAATAGTTCATCATTTCATGGAAAATAGTGCTCATTGTTTGTATACATCAGATAAACATTTTATTTGTACTAAAGGTTTCTTCAGTCTCTTTATTTTGTCAAATTGTTAAGACATCCCTATCAGTATTAAAATTGAATATTATTACAAATATTATTTAAAGTTCAGTGATTATCTATGGAAAGAAGCTTTGCTTTTTTACATATTTATTATGTACTTAGGATTTGACCATAAAAGGTACTCAGCTCCTTTGTGAAGGGACTGAGAGCCCCCACTTTGCTTTGTTGAAAGCCAATGCTTATCCTGTTTCAGACTCAGACACTTAATGATTAAATAGACAACATCAGAAAATAAAATCATAAGTTATTTCAGAGATTAGGAAAGCCCTATGTGATACACTGCTTGATTAAAAGTAGTGAGGTTTACAATTGACAGACAAACAGATTCAATGTCAGCATCATTTGTGATGACAACCAATGGGAGATTAGAGGAAAATGTATGAAGTTGTGATAATAATTAGATCAAAAGTCTAATTATAAAGGAGACTGCAGCAGTGAAGTATGCTAAGGCTTATTGGTTAAATCACTGGTACCCATCAAGTTAAATATATATCAGTTTCATTAATTGGCAACCACAAGACAAGTGTTCTATATTCAGGGTGGTGATGATTTTGATATAATCCACCACATTGTGGTTAAGTGTATGATTCATGTAATAAGAAGAAGGTGCCTCCAGGCTATTGTTCCTACCATGGATTAAAATTTACATATTGCTTCTCCTTATGTCAAAACATCTGGTGCCTGCAAATGCTAACATTTCGTTAAAAAGTTTCACAAGATAGGAAAAGTGGATTGGAAACATTGCATGTGAATCAGTCAAGCATTATAATGGAATAAGAAGCTGAGTTGTGAACAGGCAGATTGAACAGTAGTGTAGTCAAAGAGATTCATATGCTTATGAGTTTGAGACAACACTTTGTATAAGAAGGGGAAATGCCCCAAATCATAGAAATAACCAGTGAGTTGTTTTCAAGTGTCACTGAGATAGACAATCTCGGTCTTTCCAAACTGCATTTTCGTACCCAAATAAGATTGCTGTATCTAAGCATATGTACTAAAGTGCTAAGATTGTGTTTAATACATTAATTTAATTAATGCACTTTAAGGTGTTGGCATCCTTGCCTGCCATGTAGTTTCCTCAGAAAATTTTGTGACTCTTATATTTTCTTTCCTATTTTCCAGAAGTATATATCAGGGTATAGTAAGTTGAATCTCAAAAGATTTCAATGGCAAATCATCTTAATTACCTTGTCTCCTTGGAAAACCTGTCAGTCCTCGCATTAGCACCTAAACCTAGACTTGAGACCTTTTTACCCTTTGATTTCCAGGTGAGACTTAAGATGTTAATTTTCAGTTGTTGAAACTTTGTGGGGGTTTTTTGATGCTAGGTTGTCAAGAAAGTTACAAATCACAGATTTGTGTGATTAGCAGATATATTACTGTTGGAAACTTTCGTCTATGTGAAAGGAGGCAACAAACAGTGTTTTCTGTGAAGGGCCTTGAGATCGATTAATTTTCTGGAATCAATGCATAAATATTCGTAGACGGATGTTTTGCTTCCAAAAGAGGAACCATTCAAAAAGTAGTAGCTGCCCAAAGCTTTTGCATTTTTAAAACGTACTCCTTGGGTTAGAAATTTACTTCCTCTTTAAGGCCTCTGGAATTCTAGAACGTAACATTTATGTGGCCTAAGTCACCACCCAGTGATACCTCAGGGACGTCTCAGGACCACGTGTCTGTACAGCTGAGGCAGCAGTGACAGCGTTCCCTCCATTCTGCAACCAGTCCCACTGCCAGCAGATTCAAACGAACCAAGCGAGCCCCATGGTCCTGTCTCTCCAGGGATGGCCTCTTCCAAGTCTCACTTTCCACCTGGATTTCTTCTTCAGAGCTGGCATGGGGCTCCAAATCGTCCTGCCTCAAATCCAGAGCTGGGTCACTTTTCAACCCTGCTGACATCCAAGAGGTTCAAAATCTGTGAGGATAAAACTGACATTACACAATCTGGTATTGGCCCATGATAGCAAGCCAGGATTTGCTCTTCTGCAGACCTCCCAGACTTCTGAGCCTGAGAAGATTTGAACAAGAGGGCAGCCAAAATCTCAGACCAAGAGCACTCCCTCCTACAAACCCACTGAGAACATTAATTTTGTTGATGTTGGTTAACAGGAGTTTTGGTTGTTTTTTCTTTTTAAGCATTTTACCGTAAACCACATTTGTATGTCGTATTTGCTTGTAATGAACTTGTCTTCAGTTACCAAGGATTGCAATTGTTTAAGTTTAATACTCAGAATCTGACAAAAAACTGTTAGCTAAAGTATTTTACATACTCTTCCAGGAGTAGGTTGAGTTAAAGGAAATATTTCTTTTTAAAACATAACGTGACAACTTTAAAAATTTTTAATATAATATCTTTTTATCAATGAGTTTTTCTGTGATATGTACCTCCTGCCATCATTAAGGAGAGGAACCTCAACAAAAAAAAAACAAACTTGTATTTTTACAGAGCCACTTGGAAAGTAAAGGGAATAACAAAAGTAATTGCAGAAATACCATTCCATCATTTCCTCTGGAAAATAGTTTCTACTGTAGAACAGTTAATATACACAGCTGGCTTGCTATAAAAACAAACTGACACAAAGCAATTTAACCTTACTGCAAAGTAAAGTAAGCATGGTCAATTTTAAGCATGGACCAGAGAACTGACTCCTGCAATAAGTGCCCAGGGGGCATTGTCTCCACTTGGAAATTTGCACTCCAAATTACATTAAATTTGACTTGCTCTTTTGCAGTGGGCAGACAATCCTTTGCACAAGTGAAAGCAAAGCATGATACAACTGAAGTTAAGGAGCATGGAAAACAAAAGAAGGTACATTCTTGATCCCAAAATGTCACAGATGGGGTTTGTTACACCCAACAGAAGATCTCTGCTCAAGGGCAAATACCAGCCTGGGAAGCGGGCAGGGATCTGGCAGAAGCTGTCCCTTCCCAAAGGCAAAGAAAGGCGCTTATTTCAGGGTATTTGCGGCTTCCAGTAGGGTAAGTTATGAGTACCCTTCTTGCCCACCTCTCACATTATTCTCTCCCTTTTCAAACCGTGCCTAATCCTGAAAGATAAAAAAAATTCTCCCCTCCCTTCTTCACTGCTCTTCCTCCCTAAGAGGCTGGTGGAAGTGTGAGGAGCATCAGCTCTCCCTGTTTCCCAGGGACCAGCTGCAGCCCCAGGTGAACGTGCCAGACCAGTCAGTGGTTTAACAGGTTGGTAGCTGTGAAACAGTGCCAATACATTACTGGTGACAAGTACTTATGTGATTATATTAAAGGCCAGAACGGGTTTTTACATATCTTGATCTTAAAAGTTACCAAGCATGGGAATAAAGTAAACATATTTGCCCTTTACTCCTTGTTGTTTCAGAAGAGCTAATTTAGTTTTGATGCTCAGTGTATTGAAATCCAGTAAGAAATAGATATTTGGTTCCCTCAGACCCCTGAAGTCCCAAACTGGATGGTTGTTGGCTTCAGGCACTCTTAGTGTTGCTAGGAGGTGCACATGGTTTGTTCTTGATAATGTTGCTGGTGGGACCAGATTTTGCATCAAGAGCATGTTGGCTTAACTGAGGATTTCCTTCTAAATAAGGGTTTATGCTTGCACTTTTAAAATTATTTTTTGGATAGTTAAGAAAAATATGGTTATTACTGCAGCCATCAGCCTCATGTCCTGTTTTGAACAGTGAATTAACGCAGAGAATTAAGTAAATTTCACGCTAAAATATTTGCAAAAATATGCTTACTTGGACTTTCCCCTTCAAAGCCCCTTTGTTTTGGGGAACTAAGTTCTTAAGCAAACTGAGAGCAAGTGATTTGGGACTATTCATAGACTGTTTCAGTAAGATGGTAGCTTTCTTATTTTCTTTCTCTCTTTGCTTAACTGTATTGTTAAAGTGCTTGTGCTAGATACCAGTAGCAGCCAGAGAATTTAAAAGTAGAAACAGAGAGTGATGTGATTTACAGCCAAACCAGACTTCTGTATATACTCTGAAATATGGACACAGATTTTGTATACAGAAATAATTAAGGTCGTAAGTGTCTTCCTCAAATTCAGCCTGCTGGTATGTGGAGCTAAGATGTTACTCAGAGAGTGGAACAAGGAACTGAGCTTATAGAAAGCATTGCATCAGTATCATACTTTCGAAGACTTGTTTCTTTCCTCCTTTATGAAGTATCTTGATAAACATCACTTTTCTATTCCATTGTTAGAGCACATCTGTTATCAAGAAGGCTCTGGAAGCCCTGTTCCCATTTAGTGCAAGGTCCTGCATTATCTCACTTGTCTATAAAAGGCAGAGATACTTAGGTCTGTATTATAAATAATAATACATGTATGCGATGCATGATTCTAATGATGTAGTTCAGTTTCAGGTTTTTACTGCCATTCATAAACTGCTTCAGCAGACTTCTTGTAATTTATGATATCAATAGAGCCCCTTAAATTACATCCTAGATTCTGCCATGTATTGCCCTATGAAAGAAAATGGTTTTGTATCCAATATCACTGTAAGAGGAGTGCTGAAGGGAGAATGAACCAAAAGTCAAGTGCCCTTTATTGAGAGAAAATTGCCTTCATGGTGTGCAATATGTGAGAACTGAACACTTGAAAACAACTGCTGTAATTCTCAACTTAACTGTTTGCTTTGTAACTGTGTGGAGCTCCCTCACACTGGTTTGCAATAAGCTTGTCAGAGTCACAGGAAAGGTGAGGGCATCTTTCACTGTGCTGTACTTTTTTGGACCAACAGCTTTTAACTCTGAGAATGTCAGGGTCAAAATACTTGCTGAACATTTTTGAATTGTCCAGTCTGATTCAGGATCTTCTGTGTGTTGCAGGAACTGTCTACCATGCCATGACCTGTTGGGGGGAAGCAGAGCTCCCAGGCTGAAAATATTAATCCTGAAGTCCATGTTGCCCAGAGTAGTGACGGCACTTCTAAAGGAGCCAAATATTCTTGGCTGTAGCACAAATCTGCACTGACAGTTTTGAGTATTTCCAGTCTTGACCCACGTACAAGTTGTCTTGTCTGCCTTTCTTAGGCAAGGGGATAAATCCCAATGCACCCATTAGAAGATGGATCACAGCATGGTAGGCTATTGCCTCCACAGCTTTTTTTTTCCCTTTATTCGTCTTCCTCCTGTAAAACCCTCTAAGGAGGTCAAGAACTGCAGGTGGTGAGGGGACTCTTCAAAACTAGCAGAGAGAACTGGCCAATTTAGCACTGAGTTATTTTAATTCAGGTGCTTTCTTCTTCTGCAATGTGTAAACCTTCCTTGAGCAGAGGACTCCTGGGGGTTGTGGCTGGAGGGGATCCATTACTGTCTTGGCTCCATCAAAGCCCTTCTGGGGACAGGGAGGTGACGTCTAGGCACTGAACCTTGCTGGGGGACAGCTCATGTGGTTTCCCACCACATGAATGCTTTTATTCCTGTCTAAGGATTATATTCCACTGCTAAAAATCAACAGAAAATGAAGTTTTACAGAAGCTATACTTACAGAACCAGACAAGCTTCTGATTTCAGAACAACAAGCACATTCAATTGTTTGTGTTTCAACAACAAAAGCCATTTGTATAACATACTAAAGCTGGATTTAGAAGAAACACTATAGCCAGGATACTGGCCAAAATATTTGAAATTGTAATAGGATTTTTATTCTGTTATTTTTACTATTTGCATGTGCTTCTAATTTTTTCAAACTATTTAAATGGGGTTTGACCTTGATTGTTACCTCTGAGGAAAGGCAACTTTAGAGCTGTTCTCTTGCACAAGTGCAAAACATAGCCTTAGTAGATTTCACAGACGGAGGGAAAATCTTGTGGTTTTCAAGGCTGTTCAGCTGTTATTAGAGGGGAATAATCAGATTTATTTTGTCTAAACAACAAAGGAAGCATGAAGAAAAGACTTGTTCTGAACATCCCACATAAGTTTGAAAATACTTTGTCTTGGATTGAACTTTGAGTATTAAATATACTGACACCTTGAGATAGAAATGCAGTGGAGGCAAACAAGACATGGCATGTGAAAATTTCTTGGCTTTTTAGATAGTCCTCTAATCTTATTGTACCTAACAATTTATATAGCAGAACATATCAACTCACAGGAATGTTATCTAGACTACTTTTTATTGCTTTTACTGTTTTATTTCTTTTTTTTTTCCCAGTGCAATTTAATTCTAGTGGCACTGTGTAATTTTCATCAACAAAAGAAATTAAATGTATACAGTAGAAAATGGATCCTGTTTTAAAATGCTCCGACCTGTCAGATGTCCATTAATCTATATATATTCCATGTAGGAAGTAGAAAGCAATATGAGTTTTCACATTCTTTGTATTTAATATTTACCTGTGGGCATGTATAAAAAAATTCTAATAAATCCACAGCTACTTACAATTTACAGAATGGGACTAATGCTGGTAGTTGATCCTAAACTGACACAAACCAGATATTCTCTTAATGTTACTCCAAGGAATTTTAAACTGACTCTGTTAAAGCCAAGGTTATTTGCCTTGGGGATGCCTAATGGAAGGGTTATTATAACACTGTCCACAAATAGGTGTCTTGAGAGAGCCAGGGCCATAATACTTCATTGACAGCTAATAGATTGTGCTATTGCTGTATCATAGTCATCTTTGAGGCCAAAGGTCACACCTCTTCCTTAATATTTAAATAAAGATACTTGACTGGAGCAGAAAACAGCTTATTGCCAGTGATGGCTGCTGCTCAATTTACAAGAACCTTTACAAAGTCATGCTAATTCCTGGCCTCCTTAGAATGCACGATAACCTTTCATAAATCCATCTTTTCCAGATGTCCTTGGAAATGACAGTTATAAAACTACAAATGATTTGTAATGCAAAATGGGACTGACAGACTTGGAGATTAGTTCTCAATGTACTAAAATGACTAAAGACTATAGCTAACAGAAGACTTAAACTGCATCAATAAGTATCTGCCAAAACAGCTCATGAGTATCTTCAACATGTTCAGTAACAGCTAGAAAATAAGGAATACTCATGATTGTAATATGACAAGTGGCAAATTTCCCTCTAAGGGTCTCAGAGCAGAACTTTGTTTCTGTGGGTCAGTCTGGAAGGCAGATTTTGAATTGAAAATGCTTCCAATCCAGCATTTTAATTGTCTGTATCTTCTCATTCATGAACAGGACTGTTCCTGGACCAAACACAGTTTTTGATGAGATGAAATTCTATTTACACTTACACACATCACAGTTAAAATTGATTATAGAGTGTATTTAAATTTAGAAAGTGCTACTGAAAATACATTTTGTTAAAAAAGAAATACTTATTCCACCTTTAGGGAGAATATCCTCTTCAAGGTTTTGAAAGTATATATAACTAAGGCTTCTGAGTTTAACTAAAAATACACTATAATTTATATTTACAAATAATTTTGTTTTCTTTTACTACAGGGGATGCTTTATAATACAGAAAAAAAATAAATATACCTGTAAAAAGATCTATATATTTTTCAGTAATTCCGGAAGTCTATAAAATTCAACAGAAATAACAGCTGTTGTTAGGGTTGCCTAGAAATGAAGTCTTCTAGCTAAGGCAGAAATTACTTTCTAATATTAAAAAAAATTAGGAGGAGACAAACCCAAGTCAGATAATGCATTAGGGTGACAGCAACAGCTCATGGAACCAGCTGTAGGAGAGCAACCTGCATTATGGCTTGTATTCATGACCCTTCTCTTTGATTTTCACTCTTAGTTTCAATGTACTTGCTCACTTTTGTTCTCAGATCCTTTGTCTAAAAGACTTTAACCCCGGGAAGTGTTATTTTTGGAATTTGGAAGCATCCATTGAGTTAATGAAGTATTAGATGAAGTAAATAAGAAATGTTATCCCTCAGGTTAAGGATGTATGTTATTACGGAAGTAATTTTATTCATCTTTTCATATTGTTAAATCTACCTGGGAAAATAATAATATATATTAGAACAAATCACATAGCTTAATTGGTCACAAATGTGTTCCTAGCTTTTGTTCATTTGGGAATTAGTTCACAGTCCTGGTTTCTACAGTGGTATTTGTAATTCCCAAGTTTTATATGGATTATCAAAACATATTTTAGCCAACTGTCTGTTCCTATACATTAAACTTCACCTGTACAGTTTTTCTTTCATGCCAATGATTGTTTGCCAAGACATAATGATTCCTGCTCACAGAATGAATTAGTGAAAGTTATTAATCAGTCACTCTGTAGTTTATGAAGAAAAACCTATTCCTATAGATATTAAAGAATAGCATTAATAAAGAAATCCATTTGAAAAATTACTGTTCGGCTTTCAATTTATTGTTTGTGAGCCATGATCTTATTTTTCTCCTGGCTCTATTTTGTTTATTTTCAAAAAAAAAATAGCCTGATTTTGCATTGTGAAGCTCAGAAACCAGCTCTGTGATGTCATTTGCTATGATGAGTCAAGGAGGTAAGGGAATAAAACCTGTGCAGTAATGGCTTTGCCCCATCTTTTCTTTTTATGGCTTGTGGTGTGACCCTTGGAGACGTCATGTGTATGGCCATGAGTTGAATTTGATGTTCATTGTGGGTCCTTTCCAACTCAGCTTATTCAGTGGTTCTGTGATTCTGTTGATCCAACTGGGAAATCTTTTCTCAGCTGTCGCTATTTGTTCATTCTCACTGCATGTCCTTTCTCCTCTTTCTCTGGGACCTTCCAACTTGCCTCCTCACGTAATTTACTGCAAACCGTAGCTAAACCAACAATACCAAGAGGAGGAGGACATGGATTTTGACAAGATCCGATGCTCTGAGTGTCTGAGGACCACCAGGAATTTGGTAGGTATGTGCATGTTCATGAAAGGAAACTGTGTGTTGGCGTAACCATGTTTGTAAAATAGCTACAGGAATTTGAGACGAAGTCTCACTTCAGGTGTTGGTAGTCACTCTTCAGGTTTCTTAGCAAGAAGTCCAATAGTAGACTCAGGTGCAAGGAAGAACCAGTTCACTTGAGTGAAGCTCTGTAGAGGCTGTAGTGAAGGTGAACAGCAACAGCCTCAGAAACAGCTACATACATCTTGCAAGCAAATGTCTCACAACTATGGTGCAAGCACGTGAAGCACATACAGACCAGGGAGACAGAGGAGCAGGGGTTTGTGAATGCCACAAAATGTTGCCCAGATGTTTAAAGATTCTTTAAGTTGCACAATAACACTAATACAAATTTATTGATTACTGAGGTGTTCTTTCATATTTACTCTGGAATATTTGGGTCAGGTGTTTTTTAATAGTGATAAGAATGATAAAAATACATTCTAGATGTTTTTCCTGACAATTCAAGTAATGATGATGTACACGCTCAGCCTATTTCCCCAAAAAGTTTACTCCCTCGCACATTCCTCTCATTTGAGGGACATAAGAACAGTGTTTGCCTTTATAGATGTTTGAGAAAAACATACTCAAAAAGTAAGGAAAATAATTCTCTGATATTTTAAGTTTACAAAGCTCTGTCTGTTCGTATTATCAGAAAATGAAAAATAAAAAGTGTGAATAAATACCACAGTGAGGGAATCCTTTGGTTTGGGATTCCTTAGTTCCAGAAAACAATCTCTGAACTTGCCACATGTATTTGGAGATTAAAAAGAAAGGGAGGGAGTATTGGATGGCTACATATGAAATGGTTTTGCTCTGCCAACCTGTTCTAAACCAATAATTCAATTTCAGTAAGAACATTGAAACCATGTGGCTCTTTGTTGGAATGATTGGTAAATTACACTTGGTTAACCATTTTCTGCCTGCTCGTCCCCAATATGGTATCTTTCCTCAATTTTTTAACTTTTTTGCAGGACTAGCAATGAATCTTTTCATGTTTAAAAGATCAGCACATATTTTATGCACAAAGATTGCAGTGCCAAATAAATTTCTGCAGTAGACCACCTCCAGCAATACTCTAAATAATATTTTGAGAGGAGTCCACCTACAGGGGAAAAGTAGCCCAGACACCTATCTGATCGGAGATGATGAGGCAAAGATGATGAAGTTATTCACTAAAGTAGACTCCGTAGTTCTTCTGCCATAAGCAATATATTCAAGGAACTGATTGATAAGACTTGTTTTCATGCAATAAACATTTGAAGGATGAAAAATGAAAATTGAAGATACACCATACAGGAGTAAATGTGATCAGAACACAAAAACAGGTGGCTGAGAGGAGATAATACAGCATATGAACTGTACCATTTACTTGTCTTTTGTCTTCCAAAAGGAAAGAGAAAACAGAAGGTAAAAAAAAAAAAAAATTGAGTTTTTACTCCCTTTTTAGTGTCCTTGCAAACCCAAACCACTATGTACTTATTTGTTTCCCCAGTGATGTACTATTGTCACCTAGACAACAAAGCTATATGAATAAACTTTATGCTATTAAAATGGAATCTATTGAAAAAGATAAATGCTCTCATTGCAAATTCCAAAGTGCCAGTTGCCTGATTCATGGGCTTGCTGAAATACTTACACACAAGTAACAAGTGGGTTATCTCAGCAAATTGCTGAGAACTGTTGGTAAAATTCCTGAAAGAACTGTGAATAACCTGTGTGATGAATGGGGTCGAGAAATCTCATCATCTTCATATATATGAGGACAGCTTAATTAATTCAAATGAACAAATTAAAGGTGTATGAAGGGGATTAAGGCAAAAGCTGAAAATAAAAATAGATCTGCAAAATGTTAGATCTCTCCTAGCCTCAAAAGAGATCAATTAAATCTTTACAAGGGAAAAGGTACTGAAGAGGTCTCCTGTGGGGCCAGCAAAAATCTGAAGTGTAATATTTTGGAAATACCATAAATTAAGGAGAATACAATGTGTTATTTTTATATGCTGCAGAACCCCACAGCTCCACCTCCTTTTCCTGCTAAAAATGCTACCCAACTAGCTTAATACTCGAAACTCTTTGACACAGTGTCCTGGATTTTAACACTTTCTGCCTATTGTATTTTCCAGGTCTGCAGCAGTTCCAGAAATCAGTCCCTTCAGTGTTATTATTCTCCATAAATCAGAGAGGAGTGATTGATTCCTTTATAAATTACGTGTACCACATGGCAGACTGGCTGGTAAACATTGTGATAGTAAACAGGCCTTCTCTTTATACCTATATTTTTGAGAACCCTGCACAAAGAGTTTAAATTTCTCATGAACTGCCTGCTCCTTCTCTAATTAGCATTAACACTAAAAACACTATTCACTATTCATATTTGCTCATCTCCTTATCTTAGATTAACCACTGTTTAATATGTGGTTAAAATTATTCTGCACATCATCAACTGATCTATGTGGAACAGCACAGAGAACAAAAGAAGCTTAATCTTCCATGAAGCTTCAGTCAAGTGAAACTGTACATAATCCAGAGACAAGTTTCTTTTTGATAACCTGCACTTAATACACACTGCATGTCCCCTTTCTCTCCGCCCTTGCATTATTTTGAATCTGCCTATAAAAACAAAAACCAGCTCTGATTATTATTATCAGCATTTTGCTAGATTTCACACGCTTTGGGCCTAATTGTGCCAACTCTTTGCATTGGGCATGACGGTTGAGCTGCTGCATGGACGCGACGCCGTGCTAACAGACATGACAGCAGCAGGACTAGTACATCCAGGGAGAAAGAAGACTTTGTGAGACGAGACTTTCAATAGTGACTGTAGCTGCAAATGCCTTGAGAAAAATAGTTGTCATTTGGGCTGCTAAGACAAAATAGAAATTTAAAACCTAAACAAGATACTTTCCATAAACAAGTAAAGCAACAGGATATAGATATGTGGAATTATTAAGATGTGACAGCACCTTCTTATTGGTAGGAACCTAAGTTGCATCACTAAGTCTTGTATTTTTCCAAATTCCTCACTTAAGTGAGTCAGGGGTCTCAACAAACAGGAGCAGTAAAACAACCTAAATTTTCTGTGATTTGAAATATTTTATATTTTTAAAAAGTCGCATGGGATTTATAGCAACTTTAATTTCTAATGGCATGTCCCGCAGTGCACTGCTGCACAATGCGGTAAATTAAAGCCTGAAACGGAGAGAAAGGCACTTTCGTCCCTTTAGCCGAACTGCGTGTGGCAGGACCGGCGTATCGGTGGGCATTGCCGCAAGGGACCGCAGCCCCTTGCCCCGCAGCCTGCCCTCCGCACGGGGGAGAGCTCCGGGGAGTGCGGCAGGCGCGGTGCGGTGCGCGGAGCCACGCGGTTCGGGGCGGGCGGTGATTTGCGCGGGGCGGTGCGGAGTGCGGGGCAGTGCGGTGCGGTGCCGTGCGGTGCGGTGTGGTGCGGTGTGGTGCGGTGCGGTGTGGTGCAGCATGGTGCGGCGTGGAGCTGTGTGGGGTAGTGCGGGGCGG
>VWZT01001849.1:181169-201883 GCA_013397055.1 Pachycephala philippinensis | reverse complement strand
GCCTTTTCGATTGGAATGCCTCATTTTAAGTGGTGTGCTAGAGAAAGATATAATGCCTCCTTAGCTTGTTCTCCTGCTGATGAGTAGATGTTGGGTTGACTGAATGAATCATCCTGGATATTTTAATACACAATGGATATACTTTAGCAGAGAAGTTTGAGCTTTCACCTTGGCTTCCAAAAGGTTGAAAATTTGACCAGATAAGACAATATGACCTGGTAAAAAGGGCCTTACTATTGAGAGAAAGGCAGCATGATACTTCAAACTCTCATGAGGACACCTAGGATCTGGTATATACTTAGATCCCATAATTGCAAATGTGAACCCTTTTACAGTCCTTTCTGTTCCTTTTTTGGGGGGAAAAAAATAAAGGCATATTTTTCCCTATAATTTGACAGTGAAGTTTTAGTGTATAACTACTTCCACTTTCTCATGCATTTGTCTTTTAATAAAAAGTGGGATATTAACTATGGTAGTCATCTTTTTTATTGTAACCTTGTTATGAAAAAAAGCCCTATCAAACTTCTTTATTTACCATGTTCTTACTGTTTTCAATGCTTGTATGATGTTGCTTTCCTTATACTTCCTACACAGATAAGACACAACATTATCTGACTCATGTTATGTTATGTTAATGAAAGCAAAGGCCACAAAGTAAACGGAACAAAATGCAAACACAATCCCATCCCCATGATCAAAGCAAATCGTATTTGAAGGAAGAACAGCAACACAAATTGATGTCAGCTATAAGGGAATATAGAGATACATGGGATAGAAAGAATTTTCCGATTTCCAAGGACAGGGGAGGAAGACAGGTGGGGAGAATCTTTTTAGCACAGAGTAGGGAATGTGGGAGGTAAAGAAGAACATACTGCAACAAATCATTGACAGTAACATGCTGAAGGAAGTCAGAATAAGGGAGGAGATTCCTCTCTTAAACAGAGAAGGATGCACTGTGCAATGGTGGGGGGAAACAAAAAGGGGTTTGAATTAGCAGTAGTAAGAGGATACAACCTGGCCAAAATTGGGAGATGAAATGAAGCCAGAACACTGTATCAAAAAATGCTGTGAACTGAGCAAGAAAGCATTGTAAAGAAATGTTATGGGGCCATAATCATATCGTTCATGCTATGCAGAAAGAATTCAAGGTGAGGCCTATTTCCTACTAAGAAACTGATAAGTGGAGTTACAGTGCGAGTACTTACTCCCCACAATGTCTTATTGGGATTGTTAAAACGTTAGTGTAGGTCTGGATTCTGATTTCATTTACACTACTTTCACTGTAGTGCAGCTGGAAATCTCAGTGGAGTTACTACTTATTTACAGTCCTGTGAGATCACACTCAGGATTTTAAAAAGCAAAGACATTTTCAGTATTCCTTTTATGATTCCAAATTGCTTGTTCAGTGACAAAAAAAAAAATAAAGTCAAATATTTTAAAGGGCCTTATTTTTAATTTCAAGCTCCATCTCCCTCACTGTTCCCACATTTCCAGAGTGAGTGTAGAATGCTATCTGCCCAATTTTGCCTCATGGCATTCTGTTTGTTTAAGCACATAAAACTGTGCAGGTGCTAAGCAATAGAAAATCATACACTCATAATTCTTAGCACACTTGTGGTGTTCAAATGTTTAATAGACCAAAATCTGGACTGTGATACTCCTACTGCAAGGCTTTTGCAGAGCCAGACACACTGACCAACCTCTGGTAGGCTAATACATATTGTGAGGCTGTTAGCCTTCTTTAATGAAGCTGCTGGCACCTGGTGAGACACTTGTTTTACCACTGCAGAGGGGAACTGAATTATGCAGCTGCCAACTTGTGTGTTTAAATTTTGGGGTTCAAGTGAAGAAAGAAGTAGATTTTTGAAATCAGAGAAGACAATGCTGAGAGTAAAACCACTAGCTTGTAGGAGAGCAAGATCACTAAACTTGGAGCTTTCCTGCAGTAAGCATCTTCGTGACTCACTGTGGAGAGGTAAATCCCTCCTTCCCTGACTGATGGAAATCCTGCGAGGCTGAGAAGTTTGCATAGTTCTCTGAGCCTAGTGCCTGCAAGTGTCTTTCCATTATATAGGAGGAAGGTGGTGTTAAGAAACCTTCTTCATCTTCTCCTTCTGCATGAGGAGGTCATTTTTGTTTTGAAATCCTGGTAGACATTCAATGCAGTTAATTTCACCATCATTTACAGTAGTTCCACACGGATCATTGTAGCCTGAGGGCTATCATTACTGCTAGGGCTTACAGAAGGGGAAAGAAAGACCAGATTCATTATTCATTTGTACTGAAGGGAGAGGGAATGAATCCAGAGAGACAGAGTGGTCATATGCAGAATCCGGTTTTCCCCATTCACAGTGCATCCACTGGGCTATGCTGCCTTTGGCATGCATCGGGGGAAGAAATACATTAAGTACAAGTGTCTGCCCAATAGGCTGTGTAGCTCCTGCCCATCTCCTGGGGCAGAGCAGACCCACTGCTGCTTTGGAGTAGGGACTGCAAAGTGATGACAGAGGCCGAGAGCCCAATCCTTTCCTGTCTGGGGAATCATCCCAGCCTGGTAAATGAAGGGGAAGGGCTGCTGTGTCTTTAGCTGGAGCTGGACACAGCTGCCATGGTGACACATAGAGAGCAGCATTTTCTTCAGCTCATGACCCAGAGTATGTGCCCCTTACTTTGTCTCATAAATCCATTGCTGTTAACTGCTGCATTAAATAGACCCATGACCCCAATATTTTTAGTTCATCTTTTCATAGACTCTGGCTTGCCTATTACTATAAATTAAGAAAATAAGAAAGGATCATATTATCTCTGGAAGTGTCCTTGTTCTGCAGACCCCTCACCTGCTATCAGTAGGAGATACAGCTTTCAATTAGCCTGATTCTGTGATTTGCAAGGTTTTGGGTTTGGGGTTTTTGGGGGGTTTGGATTTTCTTTTACATTCACGTAGGGCAAAACATACCTGGTCAGCATGGCAGGTTTATAGATTATGTTCTTTAACAGCAGTGCTGACCAAACTGTTATCCTATGTTACTTCTTTGGGAAGATATTTCTCTACGTGTTGGTCCCCACAAGGGCTTCTATGTTGCTTCTTCAGGAGGATGTTTCTCGAAATATTAGACCCCACAATGGCTTTGGTGGAGATTTCTGGGAAAGACTGTAACTGTCAGAAAATCCTATGTCCAAAGACAGCTTCTGAGGAGAAGGCTGTCATGTGCTACAATAAGTTCACTTTGCCCAGAGTACAAGGGAAGTCTCCTCTCGATTTGCTGTGGAGAACGTGTGGTCTGGAGACATGTTTGCATATTATAAAATAAAGAAGGCGAGAGAAGTTTGCAAATTAAAAAGCTCAAATGAGAATGGTACTGAGTAGGGAAAAGCATACTTATATTTTGATGCAGAGGAATCAGTTCCAGAGGCTTAATGCTGCTGTTTAGTAGAACTTCGTGCTTTTGGATCCAAGTTGGTGGCCTACTCACTGCTGTATGGACTGGTAGAATTGCTTCTCTTGACATTGGTTTGGCAGGATCAGGTCAGGTATTCATCAGTGACTTTCTTACTGAAATATGGGTTAAGCTTTACAATTACCAGCCTAGAAAAGAGAAAAGTCTATGTGTATAGAAATTTCTTTGCCTGAGAAACACTAGATGTAATATGTCATGTGTAACCACCAAAGGTCTAGGATCCAATACCTATGGAAAGCTTGAGACAAAGTCCATTTTCATCCCATTTGTTGAAAGTATTACAAATTCTGTCAGATTTTGTCATTAACATTCATTGTTAGTGAAAGCTATCCATTCTGCTTCTGCAAAGCAGAATATTGCCTTCTGGTCACACACTTAATATTTTGCAGCAGATTATAAGGATTTTGAACTTTGTAACTATGCTTCACCAGGGGGTCAACACCAACTATCAGTCAGCTTATGTATAGGTATGAGTAGGTAGTAAGAGAATAACATTACAGCTGAGATCCACTGTGAATATAAGGAAACAAAATTTCATGATAATATTAATTCTGACTTAAAGGAAATATTTGGAGATGGCTTATTTCCCTGTATGAATTGTACTGTGGAGACTCCTTACCCATCACATTTGTATTGTTTTCATGTTTGGGATATTACCAGTCTGTTGGGTTGGCATTAAACTTATCTTTAAAGATAAATTTAAGGAGGAAAGAGAATCAGACAAAATGAACTGCTGAATTGCTATAGAAACATCTCTCTTCAGTTTCATTTCAATCCAAAAATGTATAAGGAATGCCAGAATACTTATTTAAACTGTGGATATATGTCTGCACATTTGTTGGGACTGAGCTTTCAAAAAACTCTTTGTCAGTAGCCATCTGATACATAAATGGCTTTGTTTACAACAAAATGCTGGCATAAATAAATAGGAATATTGAACCAGAACAATTGCCTTTAGCAGCCAGTGCTGTAAATCATACACAAGCTGTCATCATGAGTTGAAACATGTTTGCATACTTAGTACCATGTTTAGCTTGCTTAATCAGAACAATATGTAAACTGTTAGTGTGTGAGAGCTTGCCAAGACAAAAATTATTTACAAGTTGCATTTTGTGTTTCTGGAAATTTTCATGAANGGGGTGGGGAGGGGCAGGGCGGAGGTAAAGGTACAGGAAGGGGAGAGGAGAGGAGAGGAGAGGAGAGGAGAGGAATTTGTTTTGATATTATAGAAAATACATGGGGTGTAGTAATCAAGCAAACACAACATGTTTTCCTTGACAATGCAATAGTGTGGGCCAGATCTGCAGTTGATGTAAATCAGAAGAGTCAGTGAAGCTGTACAGATTTATACCAGCTATAATTCTGCCTGTTAAGTTTTTACTTTCAGTTAAATTCAGAGGAATATAAACAAATAGTTAAAAGCCACATGCATTTTTCAACTTGATTCCATTCATCAGACTATGGTGCCTTAATAATATATATTCTGACCCTAGCAGTCCTTTAACCTGTGGGTGGGTATAGCCTTTAAACAATATGTACACTGGAGCGGATTCTCAACTGTGTAGACTGGATGTTTGATTTGAATTGCTGTTGCTTTAGTTTGTATTCCCAAGTCCCTGTTTACAAGAAACACTAAAATCCTTTTATTTAACTGAGAGTAATAGCAAGCATGGGCTGCCCATGTTCCTCTGATGTCACCTTAAACACTGTTCCTGATTAGGCATCAGGAGCATATGGATTTACTGGGAGACCCTTGTGCGGTTGTTGATTGCAACAATTTTATAGGGAAACACCTCCAGTGACATAAGATTGTGTCTTTAGCATTGCTGGGGGATGGTGATAAGGACTAAGTGTGCTTTTAGCAGCAATGCATGAGACAAAGTGTGTCTAGAGAAGTTTCTGATGGCCCTTCAGAGTCTGCATTAAAGGCTTAATTTGCTGCCAGAATAATATGGCCCTTGTTTCAGGCAGGGGTTGTTCTCCCCAGAGATGCAGCAATGCTTCAGCCAGGCTAGGGAGCAGGCCTTCCACTGGTAAAGCTGTGCAGATAAAAATGGACAAGAGACATCCATCGTGCATGTTCTGGCTGTGAATCAGCTGCTGAAGAGGGAGAGCCAAGATCATCAAATCTAGGGATGACAGGGTCAATGATACGTCCTAGTTCAGCCTTTGGAGAAGCAACATGTATTCCTCTACATAGCCATCCAGGTCGACCAGAGGAAAGCAGCATTTAGGCTTTGGATTGGTTTGCCTGGTGTTGGAGCTTGGAGAGAAGCAGGAGGAAATGAGATGAAACTTTCCTGCTGTTATCAGCTGGCACAAGGAGCAGGCATTCATCACTTGACAAAATACTGTGATCAAGAGTACAATTTCCACTGTTGTGTCACCTGAAGAAAATTTCAATAACCACTCTCATTTTCATATGATAACTCTTCATCTATTTTTACAGACTATGAAGAGACAGAACTTTAGCACAGATTCCTGCCTTGAGTATTTGCTGTTTACAAATCAGATTTTCTTTTGTTTCTGAGCATGCTGTTCCAGCAGAGAATCCTTTGTAAACGTCTAATTGCTCTGTAGGCCACACACTATCTGATTCTGGTGGTCTATGAAGAACAATAAAAGTAGACTTACAATAGCCTTCTTTAAATAATGCTTGGCACTTGACCATGAACACACATGCATTCTGAGGTTTCAATGTATTAAAAATCTAGCAGTTTTTATTGAGAAAATTAATGGTTCAAAATCACAATGAAATACCACTATTACAGCTGATCTTACCTAGAAAAATATGGCACTAAACCTAATGAGAATGAACTGTTCTCTCTCCATTTTGCATACACTGCTGACATCCATATGTGGTGTTACAAAAACTGTCTTTGGCCTTTTTAGAAAAATCTTAATGTGTATTTAAATGAAAACATAAGTGGGTTACAATCCTCTGAAGTACTTTATTCAGTTAACTCTTTTTTTCTTTCCTCAGTAGAAAAATTTGAATTATTTTATATTGTTTTGCTCCCTGAAAATATCTAGTGTGATTACTATGATGATGCCATTTGTGCCACTCTGGGTACATTTATGTCGTATTTTTCATTTCTAACTCCTTGTTTCAGATTTTTATGATTAAACCATTAGGAGTTCAGTCCTGTAAAAAAGACTTAGACCCAAGTACTGAAAAAAACCCTGTATACATATGCTTAACTTGCGTGCTCAGAGTAGTCCTTATAGCAAAGGTAAGCATGGCTATGAATGCAATACTGTGACTTTCTCTGTTTCATTAGACTGGCGAACTGCAGTGGGACAACTCAGTTCATGGAATTAAGGTTGGGCATATTGCATAGGTCCAAAGCTGGAGTTTTCTCTGGGATGAAACTATAGGATCTTAAGTTCAAATGCAGCTGATCTAAAGAAAAAAAATGGAAGCAAATTGTTTCAGTTGTTATGGTGTTGCATAAATGAAAGAGATGGAAATGGTGTGATATTAGAGGCCTTTTTTAGCTTATGAAACAAAAAAAAAAAATTTAAAATTAAATTTTTCAGGTCATCAGTCTTTTAAAGGCAGAGAAGTGTTAAGAGCTATTGTGAAAATGCCGGATAACTCATATTTTTTTAATCTGGTCATTTATACACAGATACACCCACAACCTAATTTTAAAAATAATGTATTTCATAACTGCTCACAGATTGTTCTGTATGTGCAGCAGCCAAATAGACATGAAATTCTGAAACTGATTTAATGGAGCAGTTGTGGTCTATTGGGGTTAAAAATCTCCTGTCTACAGGAATTTAAATATGCATTTAAATAATAGCCCATAGTAATTCAAAGAACTCCTGTGCTGTACAGAAGAAATAGAATAGTTGCTAATAGGAAGTCAGCTAAGTTATCGTAAAGATATTTGAAAAGCCCCATGGCGTGTGGGTTCATAGGTCGGGGAACAATGCCATGGACAGCGAAGGCTCACTCCTGCATGGGTTGTCCACTTGGCTTGCAAAGAGGAGATTCAATAACCAGATTTTTAGCCTCCTGCTCACATTCCTCTGTGATTATTCATTCACACAATGAGTCCTATTAAAACTGAAGGGACTCCTTGGGAGAATAGCATTACTTGCCTGTGGATAATGGGTTCTTGATTTGACTCCAAGAAAGTAAGATTTAGCAACATTGTGCTGCCCAGCTGTGGTAAAGTGTTTTGGCAAATTGACTTATAGTCTTGGAAAACGAGACATGCTGAAAGGCATTTACACTGCTTCCAAATTAGCACATGCTTGATCATCTCTGTTTACCAAAGACACTGTCTTCAGTGGGGCAAATATACCAAACAGAAGGTTCTAGTCTTTGACAACATTTGGGGATGCAGTTTTTGTAGATTAATATTCAATTTTCTCCTATTTTCTCCTTCCTAATGTATTACATGATTCAATGGTATCTCTGAGCTTCTGTGTATTTTCTGTTCTAATCCACTGAAGTCCTGAGCTTGCTAATAAACAGTCACACAAACATCTCATTGATTACAAAGACACTAGTCACAACAGTAAAATTATTTGTAAGTTTAAACCCATGAAGAACTGTGCCTGTAGGATTAGTTCCTTAATTTAATTTTTTTTTTGGTTGTTTGTTTAATATTTAAAATTGATTTAAGTAGTTTTTGTCATTATGATTGAACACAGGTGAAGAGAACCATTTTTGGATACTTATCTTCCTTTCATCTTTATTAAAGTTTTTCTTTTATTGGACTGGAAAAATATTAAACTTTTCACCTTAGACAGCAGGTTGAAGTATGACATTGTAATTGTAATCCAGATGGGAAACACAAGGAGACGGATAAAAGAAAATGAGCTGCAAAGGAGCCCAAGTTGACGAGGTTGGCAATGCTGTAATAGTAACTTCAACTTAGTTTCAAGCTGTTTGTTTTTGCAATGAACACAAGTTTCCATTGTAAAATTTCTCTATATGAAAAACTATGGCAATACCTTGGTTTCCATGGTGATGTTTTTCTTTTCTGTACATATTTATCCTCAAAAAGCAGGAAGCCCGCCCCTTTCTTTCTCTTTTAGCTCTTAATAATTGAAGTCAAAGTTGATTTGTTTTTTATGTCAGGGTGCCTCAAACACATTCCTCTATCAGTGAAAACTCCTGCAGTATTACAGTCATTTATTGTAAGTAGCTTATTCCAAACATTACTTCAGGAAAAAATTTCCAGGTTTTAAAACTTGAGAGTGCCCTGCCTTTCCTTCCCCAGATTCAATTGACTCCAGGGGGTATCAGGGCTAAACTTTCAAACTATTTCAGGGCACACTGCCCTACGCACAAAGCTTTTGGCTTCATTAAGATGATATGCAAGAGATGCAATATTTTTCTTTCCTGCCAGTGACCACAGAATACTTGGAAGAGCAAAATGTCTTATGAAATTAAGCTTTTTGGAAACAGAAGTGATCTGTCTTCACCTGGCTTGCAACATTTTGCATTTATACAGCAGCACTGTTATTTTTGACTCCTCCACAATAGAGCTGAAAATAGTAAATAAACTAGGATGGCCACTATGTCAGTTTTTCTATTATTCAAATCCATCCTTCACCTGGTAATTTGCTAACATTTCTCAAGTGAAAAAAGTTAGAAACTCAATCCAAAACAATTTTTCCATTCCCAGGTTCCCAAGCTGATGCATTTTATTAGCAGATCTTTGTATGTTAGAGGAAAGATACCCTGGTGAAATATGTTGTCTAATTAGTTTTGAATCTAAAAGCACCAAGGATATGTGACATAATTAAATGTACAAATGCTACTTGAACCTAAACAGTTCTTACAGAAATTGACGTAACATCAGAATGATGCCTTCAGAAATATATTAAGTGGCAGTGAACAAGGTCTGGATGCTGTATATAGCATCTGGAGTGGGTGAGTCCCCCTTAGATGCTTTAGCGTGTCCTTAGTATTTACAGTATTCTGCATGATTCCCCATGTTCAAACTGGTGCCATAAGCCAAGGCTGAGATGCTTGGCCAAACTGGTAGAATAGACTGGTATTTGGGATAATGTCACCATGCAGTTATGGTGATGAGTATCATATACAAATGCAGGCATTTTTTAACTTAATGGTTGTGAGTCATCACAGCATTACTCAAAATTCAATGGGTTTTGTAAGTGTAATGCAACTGGAGATGACTATCAGGAAAATTAGAATTAAAAAGGCCTTAGGTAGAGTTGTTACACATGAAAAAATCATGGGTACTTCTGGTACTGTTCTTCTGGCCAGCAGAGCTGAGCTGAGTAATGGCCAGACCACCCCCAGCAGAAGGGCTGCAGTGCTGTGCACTGTGAGGGCTCCTCCCTGTGATGGGAAGGGCACGGCTAGCACAGCAGGTTCTCTGGCCAAGGGCCTGTTTCACTACCTCTTGTCAACCTCTCCAGACCTCTGGAGATGGGAATTATGTGTGGATGAGAAGAAAGCAGCAATGCAAAGCTGACATCTGCACTGCACTGATGGAACTGTGCTGCCTGCACAGAAGTGAAGGGGGATGGGACACCTTTGCTTTTCTCCTCAAACGTCTCCTTCTGGGTGTAGGATGCTGAGGGGAACTCCTCTTTCTGAGTGGCCGCTCTGAGGACCCTGTGCAGCTCTGCACCCTCTTTATGGTGCAGCTCCACTGAGAGACTGGTTTTCCCCTTCTTTGGGGTATCAAATATTCTAATATTTTGTTTATTTGTTTGTGATTTTTTGAGAGCAGAATTTGTATACTGTTATGGCTTTAGGGGTAAAGAAGTAAAAGCTATTGAAAACATAGATCAATCATCAGATTTACACCACAGTAAAAAGACAGCTAGACATAGCTAGACATAGATGCACATACACATATACACAATTCCCACCCATGCTGGTAGCAATATATTAGTGGGCAATGAAGAAGTATGGAATATTATTAAATGTTGGCCAGACCAAACACAGGATTAAATATACATATATACATCCATGTATAAAAACTGTAGAATTTGTGCATGTGAAGTGAACAGCTGAGTTTTTTGAAAGCAGTATCTAGGTTAAATTTTATAAAACTTTTTGAACAATTCAATATTCTCAGTTTAACTCTCTCTATTCTTTGTTTTCATATAACCTAATAAAGACAATATTTTTGCTTTCTGGTAACATGTTTACTAATGATACATACAGGTGGTTCAGTCTAGGCCTTGGGCATTTCTTCTGGATTTATTTATCTTCCATTGTAGAGCAGTGGTGGTCTTTCATATATGCACTAATAATGTTTACATTTCTCAAATGGAATGCAGACTTTCACTTGAGGTAAAAGATCACAAGGTCAAGGAAACTCAGAGATTAGATCTTCTGCCTAAGTAGGCTGCAACCTAGTAATGCTTTGGAGATCTTGATAGGTAATATTAATACCCTCCCACAGAGCCAGAGGCCAAGGCCTTTTGAGGACCAGCATTTTTCTTAAAACTGCCTTCTAAAATTTCTTTCAATAATCCACTCTCACCAGTGAAACCACAACTAACACAACTAGCAATTGGGAGAATGACCATATTTCAGGTTCATGCTGCAGCCTCAGCCTTATCCAGACCTCGTAGAGAGGGATGCCATTCCACCAGCTGCCCACTCACACCTCCTGCCCAGTGCTAGTGGAAATGAATTGGTGGCCACCAAACAAGAAATGTTATTAAACTCACTAGTAGTATAGGCAAGTCAACCATGTGGTGGTGATTTTTAGTAGAACAAATGCACCTATCAACAGCTTGGAAATGAAGAAAGTGAGAGTCAACACCTTCGAGACTGGGCTGTTTGGGTAGTAAAGTCCCTAAACAATTAAGTCTGACAAGCTGCAGAAAATCCCTAGAGGTAGGTTAACTCATGAGCTTTGAATTAATTGGTGGTTACATTTAATTCATTCAGATATGATGAGACGAAATTAGTAAAAATACTGGGGCTAATGTATATTTTCCTAGGAAGAGTTTTTACACTGGATAAACATTGAGCATCATCTCCATAACGTGCATGTCATTTCCAAAAGGAGTCCAAGTATACCTTGTTTTCCTCTCAGTTCCCACAGTGTGCTTTGGTATTGAAACTTGTAGGCCCTGTTCAGCCTAGTTTACTTTTGTGCCTGTGCCTAAGTAAAGAACTTGAGTTTAACCTTCTCTGTTGGACTGTAGTGTCTGTAATAGTTCAAGACTATAGTAGAGGCAAACAGGAGAGGTTGCATCTTATTAGAGAATCAAAGATAGTTGAAAGATATAGAAGATGTAGAATAATTTCTGCTACTTCTACTTTATTTCTTTCTTTCAAACAAACAAACAAACAAAAACCCGAACACCCATGAGGAAATAAGTTTCTAAAACGAGCAGGAAAAGATTTGCCTAAATGATCAGCTTTTTGACTGAAGTATTTTGACTTTTTTACCTGAAATACTATTTCTAGTTTGTCAGCTGGAAATAAATGTTTGTTTTGTTTTGAGCAATATCAATCTGCTTCATATTTTGAGAGCCTCATGGAAATGATAGGTCTTAGACTCTTACACCCTCCTTCTTCCCTTGCTTATGATTTACAGTTAGACCACTTGTCTCATGGTCAGCAGTGGCCACTCCCTAGTAATGAATTATTGCAATACTCAAGAGAGAATTTGTAAATTCCCCAACTGGCAAAACGCCCCTGTTGCTGGGCTTTGTGTAGGAATGTTTCTTTTTGCAATGCTGAGAAAGGAAAACATTTCCTTTCCTGTGGTAAGTCTGCAAAACTACTTGCTCGTTCCCCTGAACGTCCCTGTCTCTCTTTGCAGAAAGATCCTTCTTTGTCTTGCAAGGTTCTGTGTATTTTGTGTGGTCCCCTGGTATCCCTGAAATCTAAAATCACCTTTCTTTTGTACTGAAGGACATGTCAGGGATACTGTGTGTGGATGTTTCAGCTGTATAACTCTATACAGATCAAAGAGGTGTCATCCAAACCTGCAGCCATTTATTGGCTAAACAGGAGAAAATGGCTCCCATAAATAGTGAATGAAACGGAGACTATTAACCTTCCTGGAACCAAGTCCATGGCTACAGAATGTGTGCAGCCTGATGGAGACGAGAAACACAGAAAGGATGCCTGAGCAAAATCAGAGGCATTTATTTAGTTGCAGTCATAATGAAAATGGAGCCAAAATCAGTCACTGCAAACCCAGACGACTTCAGAGTTGAGTTCTGATTCCAGCCAGTTTCTAAAAATAACATGAAAGCTGTGGTGAAAACTGATAAAAGCTTGGAAATACCAAACTACAGCTGGTCACCGGGCTTGATTCACTGCTATATTAAAGCCCCTTTAAACATCTTTGGCAGGGCAAAGGGGCTTTAAAGTGAGTGTGAATTATATGGTTAAATACTTGCAGGTGATTTATCATAGCTTGTATTGCTGTATAGGCTTATGAAATATATTTTCTAGTCCTGTTCTCCTGAGTTGTGCTGGTCTAAGGATCTCATGTGTTTGCAGGATAGCTGCAGCTGGAACACACAGAATGAAGCATGCTCAAGTGGGGGGCTCAAGCTTAAAACAAAAGCTCAAATTTCTCAGTATAGAAGGTTGCAATATACCAAATTATACTGATATTTACATGGAATTGTTTACATTAAGTACAAATTAAAAATGTTAATAAGAAATTTAGGCCTCATTCTACGTAGGTTTCTAAATCTGGCAACAGAAATTGTACATATATATGTAAAATTCAAGATATATACTCTTCAGAGAGCTCTTTTTTAAAGTTGGTAAAAGCCTAAATTTCACTCTATAGACGCCATCCAATTAAATGATTTCACCTTAGTTTTAACATGATTAGGTAAATTGCCCCAGCAATATTTTTCTCTGGGTTCCACCTAATCCAACTGAATCTGTTTTAAGTAGCTATAATTGGTGATTTTCTAGATCAAGGGTTGTACTCAGATCAATGACAGTTACTTGTGTATATTGATTACTAACCATGCCTATGAAAATATCATTTGTTACTTCAGGAATGATAGTAGAAGAAGCTAACTCCAAACTGAAAGGAGATCAATGTGTTGCATGTAGATAAAAAGAAGCATGTTACCTGAAAGAGCATCAATTTTTCATGGACTGTGGACAAAACATGAAAGAAAAAGGAATTTTGCAGGTCGCACACTTAATTACTGAGGTCTTGTATTATTTTCTTCCAGCATAAGAGTGAACTAAGTTCATTTATTTCAGTCACAGAGAAGGAGGAAATTCTCTAAGCCATGCTGGAATACATGAGGGCATATCCATTAAAAGTGAAGATACGTACAGAGGTATTACAGACATTCTCAGGTTTAGAAACAGAGACCAGTGTATCAGGGTATAACAAGTACTCCTAGGCAGACATGCTAAACCAGCCAGGGAGGAACAGCTTATGCACATAAACATCCCGGTTGTGTCCAGGCCTCCAGGAGAATCTCACTTCTTCCTTTTTCCTCAGACATATGAAGTTACAAGTAAAGTACTCATATTTTAAAAGTACATCTAATTAAAAAAGTGTAACATATTGGAATAATAATCACAAACATGCTTCCTTGCAAGCACATATTTCAGACTATTTCTTCCCCTACTCTGAGCTTAACACGGAGGTGGATTGGCAGACCATGGCAGATTAGATTTTTGCTGAAAATGTGCCATAGAAGAAGGATTTAGTCCACATGTCAGCAGCACTTTCTGCAGTTTAAGGAAGGATGAGATGTTCTACAAGGGAAATGGTTGTGAAGGACAAAGTACATGTAGTGCAGAGCTGCTCTGCTGAAGTACAGAGCAACCCAGGGGCAGGGGAAATGAGTTTGCCAAGGGGAGGAGCTGCAGATGTCCTAGAGCCACCATGGAGGACCCTCAGTCTCTGCAGACAGGTCCATGAGGCCTGCTGGCTCTGGGCACTCACAGGGAAAGCTCACTGCTTGCTCTGTAGTGAAGGGGAGGGAATGAAGGAGTGGGCTCATGTACCGGGAGGGTGATCTGATGTAAACTTATCAAGGCCAAATTCCAGTGTTTTGGAACTATGACGTTTTGGCTGTCTTAGGTGTCCTTTCTGGTACACAGGTGGCAAACTCCCACGTGTTAGGCTCTGTTACTAGACCAGGAGTTGGTAATTCTTCCTTCTTTTAAGATAAAAGTTCTAGTCTACAGAGACTTAGCTCATCCCTGGTAATCATAATTCCCTGATGAAGTCCAGACCTACCTAGTGGGATCTGTAGGAAGTTACTCGAGTCTAAAGTAACACAATTTTTATGTGGTGCTCTAATCTTGAAGAAAACAATGCAGGTATTACAATCAGTGAAGAAGTCATGAACTGAGAGTCTAAATTCTTAGCCTGTTTTTAATTACTTTTCTATCTGATCCTAGGACATTTCTGTAGTATATCTTTCATATTGTGTTGTTGTGAAATATATGGAATACAGTGGCAAAAGATTTGTTTTCTTACTTTTGCACGAGTATTCAATTATTTTTCCCCTCCAAACAAAAGAAGGGAAGGGAAGGGAAGGGAAGGGAAGGGAAGGGAAGGGAAGGGAAGGGAAGGGAAGGGAAAACCTTCCAGGATGAATTTAGAAATATTGACTGTTGTCTGAGCCTAAGGTACAAGATAAAAAAAGAAAATCTTTTGTTGATTCCAAATTATTATTTTCTCCTGTGATTCTATAACCCCACTTGTGGTGCTTTAATTAATTTGGAAATTTGGCAGTGATAAGTGAAATTATAGGTGCTATTAAAATCAGGATAAAATGCATCGAATTCAATCATATAACGTGAAGGATTTCCACTCTACAAGCTGACATAATCCTTAACAGCCTCTACCTCTACTCAGATTTGCTTTTGACAGTGACAAAATAAATACAGAACAAAAATAAATACAGGTTTTCTATTTTATTAGCAAAGACAGTCATGTAGACACAGAGTTTCCAGATTATTCACTAACACTTCAAATAAATAATCTTCCACAGCGCTACTTCCCTAAAATATTTTTGGATGGATGTAAAAAGTCAACTACATTTATCCACTGATAAAAAAACATGAGAAGTTGAAAACTCAAATACTACTGTGGCTCAGAGAACTTCCAGCTAAAAGTAAACAAGCTAACTCCAATGTTAATCTTTTATTTGTTTTTAAAAATTGAAGAAAGTCATAAAAACAACTCACAAAGAGGAATTTGGCATCTGGGCAAAGTGAAGGAGTGAGATCCTCATCAGAAAAGAAAGGAGTGTTGATATTAGCCAGCTAAACTGGATTCATGCTGATTTATGTTTCTGCTGCTGTTGTTTTTCCTTTGCTTCCAAGCATTAGACAAATGCTAGTTTTCTGTTTTGTTTCAAGCAAGGTGATTAAATGTAGACACTAGCTAGCTTGCTAAAGAAAAGATTGTTTCAGACAATTAGCACCCTTATTATATGGTTCAGATTTTAAATCAAAATTAGAAATAAGACCGTCACGCTATTGTATATGAACCACAGGGCAATTTTTACATGTACAAATACTGATTAGCATTTCACTTCAATTTGTTAATTTAATTAGGTTTTTTCAGATATTTTAAATATTGTTTGAGCAGAAGTCCTATATTTAAAGCTTTCATGTGAAGGTCATATGGGCAAATCACGTTTTGCCAGGTGGACTGTCTACAGTGCTCAGAGTCTTGATAAAAAACAGCTGTAATGGCCTGATACTGGTTGAGACTCAAAAATCAGACTGTGCAAACAAATATATCTTGGCCCTAGATACTTGCCACATCTGCCAACAATTAGTTATATATCAGGACTAGAAAGGGGCACAGAATAAACAAGATCTGATTTCAGAATAAGCAAATAAACAAGGAACTCTGCATCATTATTCATCTAGTGGATGTGGAATAACATAAGTTGCAGGCATAGGTTCACAGCTGTCAATCCTTGAGGTTTAGCTAAAAGTATTAGGTAACAGAATATCTGATTGACAAATACTTTGCAGATGCTCTGGAGCACGTTATCTCACCTGCTTGCTGACTCTGGAGTGCCACCCAGACACGCAGCCAGGGTGCTCCTGGGAGACAGATGCTAGGGGCCAACTGGCTGTGGGAGGAGAAAGAGCCCCTTCTAAAACCCTTCTTAGGATGATAGGGATTCTACAAATGGTGGTGACATTATGCCAGTAGTGTTGCAAGACATCTGTCTGTTCAGAATTAGATGAGAATCTAAAACAAATGAGTACTAGCATTTTGAAGCCTGAAGGACGTTTTTAAACCAAGTGTTTTATGAGGATTGAAGGAGGGAGGGAAGCTGAAATTCAGTGAAAATACTGAGGTTTCCTGGCTTGCAAAGTTAAGTTGCTGTGTAAAGAAACCATGAATCCTGACTCTCATCTTGGAGGAAAAATATTCCAAGTTTTGAAGATATTCCAAAATATTTTGATCAGTTGCTTGAGAGCACGAAGATGAAACAATGTTAAGTTTATGTAACAAAGAAGCATTTAACAACAATAAAATTGACAAATAATAGGCTATGTTTACTATTCAGACAAAGCAAGGCTTTCTGATACAGTGTTTCACTTAAAAGATTGTGCTCAATTAAAATCGAAGCAGGAAAGGAATTTTATTACCTGCATGTAACGTGGGATATGATATAATGACCTTCATTCAAACTCCAAATCATTAAATCTCTCTAACTGGTGACCAGGGAGGACTTCAGATTCAGGTCCAACAGCAGCAAAATATGAATAAGAGCTATAGTTTAATTGAATCAGTGATTCTAAACCTTAATACACAAATGGCATGAGAAAATCAGGGATGTGGAAAAATAAGTTTTTACTCTAATGTATTACATTTTATTTTGAGTAATTCTTAAGCTCAGCTGTGCTGGAGAAAACACAGTAAGACTCTGCACACTGTCAGGTCTCTCTGATACCCCAACTTTATTCTCTCTAGTGAATCCTCTGATGGTTGACAACAAGCAGCAACCTGCTAACAAAAAAGAGTGAGCTACTGCTCCCTCACACAATGCAATTCCTGTAGTGGACCAGGACCAGAGTTCAATTATGCCAGAGCAAATCAAGAGTGCATGTTCTTCTGATGCCTGATCTGAATGGCATATGAAAAAAGGCATTTTTGTGTCTATGGAATGGAAATTAATGAGCATGTTTTTCTCATCCCTAGATTGACAATGGTCATATAATCACACATTCCACTGAAATCAGCTTCAAGATTTCAGCTGATTCTGGCCAGTTTTCACTCAGGCTTGCAGACAGCAAACAGGCAGATGTACGTAAGGGTATAAGTTATTTTTCCTAAGCTTTGGGAAAATAAATTTTTGTTCAGAGTATCTACGAATTAGGACATAGGCCTTAAAGGGACCCCAAAAATTATTTTCTGTCCGTTTGTACAGTGTCAGAGTCACCACAGAAGTTCATAATGACCCATTTAGGTTTTGTGGGATAACCAGGCTTAAGAGTTGCAGTCATTTTGCTTTCTCATGGATTAGAAAGGAGAACATATCCTGGCCAACAATATCGCAGTCATGTCCAAAAGGAAAACTAAGAGCTTTCCTCAGAAACAAAAATGTCAGAGAGGAGAATAAGATATCTTTCCTCCACAACCTCAGATAGCTGTATTCAAATTTCAGAGCTCACAAGAAGATGAAATAGAATAAAACCTGAATTCTAATAATACCTTACATTGCCTTAAAAACTCGCATATATACAATGGAATATTTTGTCTGAGTTAATTAAAAACCACTCTTTTCATCTTATTAACTATACTTAACCAAACCAGTTGAAAGTTGCTTAAAAATCTGAAATAGGAAAGGAACTCATTAAAAAACGAATTAGCATTTCACTGATTTGAGTTTAATATGATTGCATTTATACAGTACAGAAAAATTACCACTTTATTAGAAGTCATTTGTATACTTAACTGCTGTATGAATTCACCTTTGATGTACTAGAATATTATTTGTATTAACTGTTAAGTATTATAAGGCAATTAGTCTTGCTCTGTTCTTCTTCTAAATAGTGAGTTATTAGATGAACCTGATATGATGCAAGTCTTATGATTTGTGGCCCAAAAATCTCCATTAATCTATTGGGATATGTCTCTGTAGTGGCTTGTCCTTATTCCAGAGAAATTATTACTTTAGGAGAAGTTTTACTAACCTGGTGTTGATATGACAGGACCCTGAAGCCTAGTTTTTCTCTCTGACCAGTCCAAGAATCTGGAGAATGTCTACAAGAAATTTGGCATTATATTTCCTCTGGGAAAAGCATTGTGGCTGAGTAACCGTGTGTACGTAAGCTGTCCCAACACCTGAATGCTCCAGGGAAGTTCTTTTCTGAATTTAGTGTCCTAAAATACAATTGAAGTAGGAAAATAAGAGTATAAATATGTTTTTAATATATCTAGAGGATATGTGATCAGCTTTGTGTTCTAGTCCTTCCTGATTCTTGAAAACGTAGAAAAATATTTCTAAACCACATTTCAAAGTCTACTCCTGTCCAGGACTTCAAGTGGTGTCAGAGCAAAGTGCACCAGACTGATGTAAATGTGCCTTTTAAAATGAAGCCAGAATTCTCCCCTGAGTCCTACCATATTTCGTTTCAAGGCCACAGCATCTTTCTTTACATTCAAAGTGAAGATGGAAGGAAGGAAGGAAGGAAGGAAGGAAGGAAGGAATAGAAAAGAAGTATGAAAAGAATAGAAGGAATAGAAAAGAGGAGGGAGAGTGAAGAGGAGCAGGGAAGGAGGGGAAGAAAAATAACATTTCGCAATACTTTTGCTCTTTGAACTACTCAGGAAAGGTTGAGCAGATTCAGCTGATTCTCTTCTGGCATTATCTGTCTAAAAATTCATATTATTATCAGTGACCAAGTGCTCATTCAGAGGTGTTGTATTCTTTTCTCTTTGAACAGTACTGCAGTCTCTTAAAAGGATATTACCTTAATGTCCATGGTTAAGGACTTTGGAAGGTGTTCTACAGTGACTGTTGATTTTAAGTGAAGTTCATACAGAAGAGCATGCTTCTTAAATAATTTTCCAAATGTCTGTTTTATTCTTAATTTACAAGGGATTGAAACACTAGAAGGTGATCTCCATGTTCATTCACTTTTTGCTTTCCTTAGAATTTAATCTAAATGTTGCCAGGTTTCATTTGAACCATATTAATTTTACCATGTGCCTACTTTATAAGGAAAAGTGATAGGTAATCATAACCTATTCCCACAAGTCATTCAAAAAATTGAATTTTTAAAAGCTTTCAATCCTTAGCAATGTTTAGCCAGTTTCAGAAAGACAATTTACAAGGGAAAATCCCAATCTGTTACTCTTAATCTGAGCCAACATTTTTTTTTTATATCTAAGACCTATATTTTAAAAACGTAGAAGCATGACCAGTTGCAACTGCCATCATATTCTGCATTTCAACAAAGTTTGGTGTTGTTTTAAAAAATGTTTTTGTCCCACTCCTGCAAGAAAAAAAGAAAGCATTAGGAATATTATCTAACTAGACCAAAAGTATATTGGTCTATCTACGTGCGTATGGCTCATATGTCTCCAAGGATCCCTTTTAGCTTTTTAAAAGGAGACAAAAAATCCAAAATTCCTGTTATCTTTTGTTCTTAGTCTTGAAGCAGTTGATAAGTTTATATATGTCTGTGTACATTACTCAGTTATGGATGCATACTTGTATAAAATAATGGGTTCATTATTTCAGAATTCAATTCACAGCTGAATTGTAAAGGTATGCACACTTCATATTTAAAACCCCCTTTTGTTTACATGATTATTGTGAATGGATTTACAGATCTTTCATGATCCTTATGCCCTCAGTTTCCAGGGCTTACAAACCTTTCCTTGCAGAATGAGATGTTTATTTCTGAAGGGGAAAGCAGAATCTCTCAGATAACTTGCCAGATTCCTGGAGGAGACTGTAAGTATCAGGATGGACTTTTATCTTTGAATTTTGTCTTAGGATGGAGAGCGCCAGCATGCAAAGTGGATCACCAGTTGTGTTTACAGGGAACTGTGCTGTCTAAAAGATGGCCTGCTGCCTTCTGCCACAAGACACCCTTGATGGACAGAAGCTGTCATCTTTTTCCTGGCTCTTATGGAATTGCAAAGCCTGTGGAGTTACTGTGCTCTCCATTTTATGGAAAGTTCAGACACGAGGTTTAACATGAGGCACAAATTTCTGGTAATAATAAATGGGATGTATATATATATATGTATGTATATATATATATATGTATGTATATATTAGACTCTAAAAATTTTGATAGCCATCAGTGGT
>VWZT01001849.1:174867-181070 GCA_013397055.1 Pachycephala philippinensis | reverse complement strand
TTTTTACTATTTAAATATGGAAAAGCAAAACTCTGAATATATTATAAAAGAAGGTGTTGAAAGAAGATTAATAAAATGTGTGTCATCTTTTGCATTCATGGCTTCTGTTACAGAGGGCTCTGCAAAGACTATAGTGCACACTTCTGTCATCTTTTCCCTAGACATGAAATAGTAAGGAAGGCATAGATTAGAACCAAACGTGTTTTGATTCTTGTCACTCGCATACAAATGCACGTTGATGACGTAGCACTGCTTAGAATGAATCTGTTACAGAGCGAACTTTCCTGTTTGTTACTGGTTTAATAATAATAGATGTCTGTTAAACAGAAACAAGTCAAGGTCATGGTTTTGGAGCATCATTCAAATTCGTCAGACTGAGTCTGTCTTCCAATACCATCTTTGCTTTGTACTAAAACTTTTCTTTTCCAGATGACTTCTGTGAGAATTCTTATAGTGTTGCAGCAGTATACTCTGGTATGATATTCAGAACCCCTAAATAGGGAAATTATAGTACCTGTCAAATTGATGTTCAAACACCACTGTGCTTCTGTGGGATAGTTTTCATTTACTTTGTTAATTTTTGTTTTCAAAGGGAAAGACATGTTTGTATCAAGTTGAGCTCAAGATATTTATTATCTCAGTATGTTAAGTAAAACAGCCATAGTGTATAAAGATGGATTATTGGCTGAATATTTTGCAATCAATTTACAGTCTCAGAATGAAATTTTTTCTCTTTTCAAGTCTTTGTAAAGCAGTGTGTAATAACCTTGTTTTCTGAAAAGCATATTCCAACAATTGGTAGTGTGATAATGTATTATTAATGCAACTAAGCTCAAAATCAGGCACATGTTTAATTCTTCCTTCCGTTGTGGGCTGCATTGTCTAGAACATGGATGGGGGCCGACTGCTGCATCTATGCACAGCCAGCTCTCTGAAACTGCCCCCTTGTCCTTGGAAGCCTCATGGTTCTTTCATCTTAGCTGGGCTGGAGGTAAAAATCTTTGCGGGTTGGTGCTTGGGTAGGGAATGACTGTATTTCACCAAAGTGTGTTGAAGAAACAGCAATAATGGGCATTCTCAGTCCACTGCTTACTCTCCTGGTTCTGAATTTGCTTTGCTTGTTCTGGACCTGTCAACTCCTCTATTTTGGAATTGAGACTCAGCAAGTTTGATACTGTTCTTCAATCACTTTAGCACAAGTATAGAGCACATGTGATAGACATGGAGCTTTACTTTATAGACAGAGGCTATTTAATTGTTTAATTATTTTATTCTTCTAAAAGACATTAATAAGACTTCGTATTTGAAAATGATACAAAATTAAAAGATGTTGCAAGTAAATGTAACGACAGAAAAATAATATAAGGTCTGCAAAAACTGGTAAAATGAAGTAAAAATAAGTTTGCATATGTGTGAGTGAGTCAAAGCAGAAAAATACAAAATAGCACATTATGAGATATATGTGAGAATATGAAAAGGAGGTATTCACCAGGAAGATAATACTTGAAAAGCAAATGGGTCACAAGAACCTATTCTGAGATATTACAGCATACTGGTTGAACTTACAATATGGTACAATGGAAAAAAACCCGAAGAGTAGTTGTTTCAGTGAAACTGATTTTGATAGCAGAGAATCCTTTTGCCCTTTCGCACTTCCAGAATATCTTAAGACAAAGTCACTGTCTCTTTTAAGCATTTTATTTTATCCCAATTAAAACCTCAGATTTACCACAAAAGAGGAACTTTTTAGTACTCTACATAAGAAAAGGAATAAAACATGTATAATTGTTCTTCCTGCCAGCTTGTACTGCTAATGCTCTTTTGAGAATTTTTAACTGCTTTGTTTGCTTATGTAATAAAGGTTTTATCAAGGATTGCCTGAAGATAAAAGTGATAGTTTAACACTTTCTAAAGTCCAGCCTGAATCAGGATTAACCAGACTGTTTTAACCTTAATATCTTGGTGTTCTGAATGTAACATGCAACATACAGCTGGCCCAGCATTGTTCATTTATAGTCTCGGTATAATATCCAGCAAACCTTAGAGATGGCCTTATGGTATGGATTTACCTGTTTTATTCTTTTTTTTTCAATCCTAACAGGTAAAATGGTCTTGCCAACTGATTTTGTTTTGCCAGATCTGATCTCATTTACAGCTGCAATCAGATGAGATTTTTCTTGACAGAAGACAAAGTTAATACTTCCTTTCAACGTGACTCATTTGGGATTTCAATGGAGAAGCAGAAACTGGGTAAGCAGTAAAAAATGTCAAGCTGTTTCAAATACAGGAGTCTATGAAATTAACAATCAAAATAAGGTCACTGAATTATCTGATTTTGAAAATAATTGTATTTGCATGCGCTAGAGCTTAAGGATCATAGATATTGAGATGCAAACAGGAATGAGTATGCCTGGAGACCATGAGAAGCACCCGAACTTGTAGCTCTTGTGATCTTTGATTTTGGAATTCTTTCCCTGAAAATGACACTTGAAGGATTGGCATCAGAAGTTCTAACCAAAATGATTGTTTCTTTAACAAAATTCAGCTTATTTGTCCTCCTATAGGCATTACTTCTGTTTATATTCTTATGTGTCCTGTCAAGAATGCAGTTATTTGTGAGGTGTCTGTGGGTGCTGTGTACTCCAGTTTGAACACTCTGGGCAGTACATTTTCTATAGTATTAAATAGTTTGAAAAAGCACTCTTAAAAAAGAAAAAAAAAAAAAGGATATGAATTAAACACTCAAACCCCCACATTTTCAACCTTTTAATTCTTCATCAGTACAAGTGAAAATGTCTGTCACAGCTGTCATGACTCATGTACTCCTTTATTTTTAAAATGGTGTGTGACTTCTGACATTGTGGCACTTCTGTGCTGCTATGTGTGGGTAGATGGAAGAGAAATTTAACCACCTTTACTGAGTTTCATGTGTTAACTTTTGATGAGACTTTCTTCTTTCCTTCTGCATTGTGAATGCAGGGACAAATGAGAAATATCGACCGGTTTTCGGTCGTCCATAGTCCCACAACATAATGAATCACAGCTGTTCCCAATGGAGCTGTTCCTGTGTACACAGATATTCTTAAGAGGAGAGTAGTGGAAGAGGTTGGGACAAGTGTTTCTAATCCCACAGGCTCAGGTTTTTCTCTCACTGCTGAAAGGCAGAGAAGAATGAGCTATGTATGGAGCTGCTGGGTAACTTCTCTGAATGCATCATGGTTTTAAATACAAAGGTGCTTTCTGTACACGGAAGAAAATTCCTTGGTAAGCAACAAGCTCACAGAATGAGGTCTTCCTGACTGTGTTGTGGAACCTACTGTTGTGTACCTCAGCACAGCTATGAATGATGCACATTAGCCAATCAGACCTTCAGGAAGTGAGTCAAAGGGAGTAATGATGCATGAATGGACCAGTTGTATGAACCTTTGTAGTTACCATAGGTTAGTGGGTACACAGGAATATGCTACCTTTGGATAACTTGTTTATGTGTCTAGGAACTTCATCTTGCATTTGAACTATCTGAGTATAAGGTGTCTGACCTCCATATTATTATCTGAAACTAAGATCACAACTGAGGTCCTGATTCCTAATAAATATAATGGTTTTGTGTTTGTTTTCTTTCCTCTTTCCTTGAATTGTAATATGAGGTATTACTATCCTTCAGATGGGTCAATGAAAAGACAGGTGATCATTTCCCTGGACCAATAAATTATGTAATTTAGGGCCCAGTTTGAAGTTAATTGAAAGGTCAAATCTGACTTTTTGTTTTTGTTTTTAGTATAACTTTAATTACGCTAGTGGAGTGGTTCCTAATTTAAATGAGAAAGGAATGAAGCCAACGGTTCTGTAAGAGGAAATAGGCTTGAATCACCAGGTCTTGTTGGTCACTTTCTCCTTTCTGAGTCTTCTGCCTTCACTGACTTCTAAACTTCTGGACTTGACTCTAAGTCCTTCTTTCAACAGTCAGTTTTGAGAAGAAAGATCAATCCAGACTTTCTTGCCAGGTTCCCACTACTCACATGGAATTAATTTGCATTATCACATACCAGCACAGAAAAATACGTAAATTGGTAGTTATTAAGGGAACAAAGCATGAAGTTTAAAATATTATTGCTAGGCTACTTGCAGGTGACCTCCAGAGGACAGGAACAAGCAATTTAAGAAGGAGTACATGCAGTACAGTGGTTATCTTACTGAATATAAAGCTTTTTACTACAACACATTATTCCTTTTTATTTAATTTTCAGTTTATTAAACAGCCTTGATTCCAGTGGAGGTGACCTCCTGCTGGCAAAATGGTGAAGCCACTGCATTTGGACATGAAAATTCACATTTTAGATTAGAAGAATCAATTGCATCAATACTAAAAAGCATAGTAATTGAATATGTTGGTATCTTCATAAAAGTCATGTGTTACACTTTTTTGAGGGAAGTCATTTGACATCCATATTCTTAGAATTCTCTGTAAAATTTCTGTATTAAATTATGTGATAACATGAACATATTCAGATTAGAATAAATGGCCCATGTATGAAAACATGTATGCTGATAAACAACAGCCTAATTCATCAGTGAAAGAAAGTCAAAGTGTAATCATTATGGGAAAGCAGCGATGGTAAGAAAAACTTATGGAAGCTCCATTACTCCTTCCATTCTTGCAAAACTGGTCCTAGGTGTAAATATAAAACCATTGTCAATGTCAGTTCCAAATGAAGTATCTGAAACAGTTTGTGAAACCTATGTGTTGGAACCTGAGTTGAGTTCCTAGCCAAAATAATCAGTAAAGCCTATTAGACACTCTACTCACCCTGAAACCTCATTTGGGGAGCTGAACTGTTCTCTTGAATCCATTGATTGCAATATCAGACATCTATCAAGCTCACACAAGATCATCTTTCCGTGAACACCGTAATTCAGTGTCTTCATCAAGGCAAGGAAACCCACCCTGCTGTTAAAATTCAGAGAACACCTCTAGTGTGATTATACCAGCCCTGAACGTCTCAAAGAATCCAGGGTGTTTCGAAGAGCAGTAGACACCTGCATGATGACAACTCTGCTAAGTCCTTCCAAGGAAACACCTACATTAGTGGGAGAGACAGACTTAGAGAAAACCATTACACTCATGCAAATGCAGCTTCAATTAAAAATCACAAAACACTTTTCACCTGGTTGTTTACAGGTGGGTTTCAGGCTCGCTCTAGGCCCAGGTGTACTTTGGGCCTTGTGTTTGCACCACATGGTAGTAGAGAGAATATAATTTCTCTGCCACTTAGTCACATTAACATGCCAGAAAATATTGATCAGGCTTTTAAAATTCCAAAGGCTGTTAGAAACCATTGCATTTACAGACTGAGTATATGGTACTTTATTTTCTGTTACTGACATTGCTGCTTATAATTCAGAGGCTTCCCAACAACTCCACAAAACTAGGGCTGAAAGTTTACCGAACAGCTTGTGTATGTGTCTTATGTTGTATGATGGTTGGCTTCATATTACTCTGTGTGAACTCTGCCACATCATACTAAGGGTGAAAGTGGTGTATATCTGCAGTCTTTGTAAAAGTGCATGTTAAAAATTAATGGTATACCCTTTAAGATTCATAAAATTTTAAACCTGTGCTCACTGGAGTTGACCTAGGTTCTCCTTTGCCAAGTAGAAGAGTACAAAAATTCAACTGGCTGGAAATTTCTACCTCATTCATGTATGACTCCTGAAAGGATCCTTCCTTCTCTAAATATATCTGGTAAGTGGCCTTATGAGAAAGAGAAGAATCCATTCTTTTATTTCCTTCATTAAGACAGAAAGAAATCCCTGAAGTGGTGTTGAGACTGAAAGCCACTTCAACCCTCATGCGGAGTCCATGGACAAAACTGAAAGCCAGCTACAACTGCTAAGCCAAAAAAACTGTATTAGAAATAGCAAAACAAAAAAAAAAAAGGCAAATTATATCTACCTATAGGTATAGTTATAGCAAGTCAGCCCCAAATTATATCAGGCTTGGTTTGGTATAGCATCTGGAGAGATTTTAAAGGATATTAAATCAGAAACCTTTCAGAAGGTTTTTTACTATTTGTACATCCTCCATAAAAATTCCATGAAAGATTAAAAAGAAAAAAAGAAAAACCAAAAAACCAACCAACCAACAAACCCCTAAACAAAACAAAAAACCAAACAAAAAACCCCCACCAAAACCAAAAACCAAC
>VWZT01001849.1:87367-169867 GCA_013397055.1 Pachycephala philippinensis | reverse complement strand
TACCAGTATATTTAATTAGTAAAACTTATAATGCTTCCTTTCTTTTACAGATATTTCACCAAAATACCTCAAACAAGTTTGTGGTGACACAATAATGAATGCTGACATAGGCTGGAAACCATATATCAGAATGGAATACACAAGAGTATTCCAGGAAAAGATTTAAGTAATCTTGGTTTTATGGTAGTACCTGCTGCAGTAGGCCCAGTTGATGGACTTAAATTGTGTCCTGCTGTCACTCAAGGCATTGTACACTTTTGACTTTTGCCGCAAGCACTTTCCCAAGTATCTCCAGACACTTAGGACAAGCACAGGTCAGAGACTACCCCAAAAAGAGAGTACAAAAAACCTTATAACATGACTAGCTGCTTCTCCATGGTAGAGTTCTCCAACACAACCCCAAGCTCTTTGTAATCTCCAAAGACCCACTTGTTCTAATCCCACATAGGAAGGTGTGAAAACAAGTAATCTGTTTCGGACTAAAAACCCGCCATCAGCCAGGCTGCAGAGAGGCATTCACATTATTTCATGAACTTTGAAATGAGGAAGGCACTCTCCGAGGTAATCAGCATGTCTATGCCTATGACATTCAGTGACATCAGACGAGATCCAGAAGTTATGTAGTGGAAATATAATCGAGGGGCACAGCTTGACCAAGGACCTGCAGCTGGGCCATGGTCCTTTCTGTTTTCTCTTTCTGTGTGAGTAATGGAGAGGACAAGATACGAGCTGTCCGTTACAAGATTTATGAAAAATTATTCCATTTCCTAGTGAGGGTTGCTGTCACTGTCATTTGGCATTCCTTTTCTCATAGGGAAACAATCCAATAGGGTTGTTGTTGGACAGAATTGAGATGTGTGTTACTTCTCATTTAAGTTTTGTAACAGGCATATGTTACAAAGGACTACCTGGATGGCTTACTTTTGTGGGAGGCTGTAATCAATGCTATAAGCACATGAAAGTGTTAATTTTTCTTTGAGACATCATTTCAGTTTTCTTCTTTACTTGCAGTTCACTCTGGTACTCCTGGCCCTAGAGAACTCGCCATTAGGGTGTGACTGATGAGGTTCCGAGGCCTTTGATGAGGGCACTAAGCTGTGCTGCTGCCAGCTGTCCAGCTAATAGTTCATGATTTCACCAGAGAAGGTGGGTCAAGAAAGACTCTGAAGTGTGACACAGGTAGGAAAGAGCAAATGAATTTCCCTTTCCACTGTGCACAGCATGAGGTGGGGGTGACAGCTGATGGCAGTAAATCCTTCTGTACTCCATAACCACAACTACGGTCATAGGGCTATTAGGCAACATCTAGATTTGGCTGTGGTTTTTTTATATTTTTTAATGAAATTTAATTTTACCACTCTGCTTTCCATCTTTGAACAGAGAAAGAAATAGAAATTACTATATGCAGTGGATATCTTCTAGTAATAATCCTTTACTATAGCTAGACTTTAAAAGCAGGATCTGTTCTCCCCAAGGCTACTTATTCCCTATCTGAAACATTAAAGTAACTGCTGAATAATTAGCCGTTGATACCTTGGAAATTAATGTTTAAAATGCAGAGGAAAAAATTGTACATTTTCTTCAAGAAAAAAATTCAGGCTGTAAGTTGAAAGTGCCTAATCCTTTCAAACATCCCCCACTTCCCAAGAAAACAAAAGAGATTATATTATTACTATTTACCATATATACCAAGCTTTTTGTCATTTTTGGTGCATTTCTGAAAGCTATAAGGCAATTAATTAGGCAAACTCTAGGATTTCAATGTGTTATTGTTCACATGCTGGGTTTTTCTGACATGATAATGTGCATGATACATAAAAATTATAAATAGGTAGAGGAGACTAGAAGTGAATGGAACAACTGAGCAATAATTAGGTTTTAAATATTTAATATTGTTGAGAAATAATTAGGATTCAAAAGTGGACATAGGTATCAGTCAACAATGAAACCCAAGAAGCTTCCTTAGGTGCATGTGGGTTTTTCAGCCATTCATTCCTGTGTAATTAAAGCTGTCATTCTGAATACACCTGTCTGAAAGTAAATCAATGGAATCATGTCTTCCTGAGTATGTACAGCTTCAGAGCCTTTGCTATTTCTTATTGGTTTGCACAGTCACAGGAAAATTAAAACAACATATATAGTCAGAATCTGTAAAATACCCTCAATTTTCTGCTGCTGCTTCCCGGGAATACAGTAAATTATCATGTGGGGTCTGAAATGTGTAGCCATGGTTGGAAACTGGAATTTCATAAATTGGCCTTTTCACTAGAGAAAATCATCAAGTTGCTGCATTCGCTGTGTCAATTAGTAAAAGACAGGTCTGAGAACTCCAGCTCCTAAGCAGACCAATATCCCAGGAAAAGGGTGCTGGGATTTCAGTAACTTGCACTTGCCAGCAGTAGCTGGAATTCTGGGAGGGAAAAGACCTTCTGATCAGTTTGTACCACCATATCTCACTGACATGTGGTTCCTTGATTTATAGTCGTCCAACATGACTAGGCAGGCTATGGTCAGTAACAGGTTCATTTTCAAGTTATGGTCAAAGATGACAAGGTCCTAAATCCAGGAACCCCCTAATTACACAAAAATGTTTAAAATAATCTCTGAAAAAAGACTGACTGACTTGTACGACAGGGTTGCTGCATGGTTTTAGATAACAGTAAATGAACTTCCAAAGAGAAGTATCAGCAATAAGAACCAGAGAAATAAGAGGAAAAGGGTCTTATGCTCTCCTTGCTTCTTCTTTATTGTCTCCCTTATTTTCATTTGAATATTTTCTCTGCCACCCCTCTATCTGCTCTTTTTGTTTAGAAATTCATCTCATTCCCTCTTGAATTCCATGATGCTTCTTGCTTCAGGGGCCCTTTATAGTAATTTATTCCATACACTTCTAATCCGTCTGTGTAAAATAGTTATGCCTTAGCATTTCTTTTCTTGTTCCAAACTTTCTAATTTTTAGATCATGTCTTCTAACTTCTGTGGTCTTGCAAGTGTAAAGAGCCTGCTTGGATCAATTTTATCAGTCTTCTTCAGAATTTTTAAAACTTCAGTTGGGTTACATGAAGTCTCTTCTTTTCCACTGAGAATATGCTCAACTTTCTCAGTCTTTTCTTATAACTTAAATCATTGATATCTGATATCATTTGTATAATCGCTCCACACTGCTCCCCTGAAGAGCAATTAAACCTTTACAAAGATATAGAGGCCAGCACTGTAGGAATTACTCAAGGTAAGGATCTGAAAGGTAAAAATTATCCTTAAATAAAAATAATTCTGATTCTCTTGATTTAGATGGAAGTTCCTCTAGCATCACTGTTCAAATTCCAATTCAATTTGCTATATTTTTAATTTCATTTACATAATGGAATGAAGAATGATTTAAAATTATTTGCTATGTCTAACAGACAAATTGAAGGAGGAGGAACAGTTTGGTGCTGTAAAGATGATATAACAAGGAAGAGGAAGGAAAAATTGGAAAACAAAAAGTTATGACCCAATTGCACTTGGCTTTAAGGGCTCATATGCCCTTCCCACCCTTCTAGAGATCAAAGACTCAAAAAAGTAGTTCTCATAGTGGAAATAGAAAAAGCTGCCCGATTAAAAAACCTTGGAAAGAGAACACTTCCAGACACTGTCTATGCCTCATCCTGGTTGTCCAGTGCCTTTCAGCTTAGGGATAGAGATAAATACTTGTGCTCAAACCTGGCTATAATTGCTGCACTGACTCACACACCTTTCTCTTGGTAAGCATGAGTAATAGCTTTACCAGCAAGCACATTTTTATTTTCTCTTTATCTATGAGGCTTAGACTTGCTCACAGCCATACTTATTTTACTGTGTTGAGCACATGTCATTTGTGACAGAGGTTGAAACTTCTAGACAGCAGAGTGGCACACTTACATGTTTCTTATCTGTTGAATATAAATATAAGTACCTCTCTTTAACTAGCCACACAGACTACAATGCTGTCCCAAAGTATGAGGCATATTTCAAATATGCCCATTCACACTTTTTTGCTAAGTCAAAATTGTTTAAACTTTTCTCAAACACCTTTACTGATCACCATTTTCTACAAAATAAAACAAAATACTTATTTTTCAAAGCCCTTCCTTGACTGACACGTCTTTAGAACACTGAGGGGGCTGGATGGCCTTAGAGGACTGCACTCAAAAATTTCGTGGAAATGTATGCTCTTTACTGTTTTCATATTTATGGGAGATAAATCAAAGAAAGAGTGCACGTAAAAATGTGTATTTTCCAATATGTCTCCCTTTGCTGGGCTGTTCTTCCTCACTGTTGTCCACTCACCTTTCTGTGATTGGATGTGCTCTGCCAACCAAAGTTTGTGACTCAGGAGAGTTATCTTCATGCTGCACATTTCCCTTGCCATTCACGTTAACTCTCTCTTTACATATATCAATCATCTTTTTCCCACTCCTCTTCTTCCTCTCTGTAGGCTCTTCTCAGCTCTCTTCCATTGACCTCCTTGCTGCTTCTCATTTTCCACAGTTAAATTTAACCATGTTTCATTGATAAATCTCTAACACTCATTTTTCCTCAGTAATCTCTGTTTCTCTTCCCATCTTCTCCACATTCAGCTTAAGATTCTTAATTGTTAAATATCCATCACATATACGGTCCTCTCTAAGTTCCTCAGGTTTCACAGCTGTGTGCAAGTCACATCTCCAGCAACTGATGGCAGAACTATACTCACTTCAGAACACCATCTGTTTCTTACAAAAGTGAACACTAATATAAACTGATGGATGCTTCCTGCTAGCACAATACAACAATTTACAGGAAATCATACAAGTAAAAGAAAGCTATGTGAGTCTGGTGGTGATAACAAATTTGGAGTAATTGGCACAATATACAAAAAGAAAGGCACACTGTCCCTTTGCAGGTGAAGCTCTCAGGATGCACAGCCCAATTTAAGAATGCCCAGATACAGAAAGAGCCTTTCCATAATGCTTCACAATGAATGAAACAAGGAAGCTTTCAATCCTGTGCACCTACATAAGCAACTCAAAACTGACTACACTCCCTATGAAACCCTGTTGACAGGAAACTTTTAGAAATCATGACCAGGACATGGAGGGGAAAATTAAATTATAAGATTTTTTAACATTTCCTATTATTTGATTTATCTCAATTTTGGAATGTCCAAAGTTGGACAAGCTTCTTTTTCCCTCTAGAGTCCTGTGCTGACGTAAATAATAATTTCTAGGACCAGCTTTTCTAATATATGACAATGCTAAGATAAATTGTCAATTTTTATCCATTAGGAGCCTTTTTTCTGACTTACCTGGAAGACCTCATGGTATCATAGCAGTGTGTAAAGACAAGTTGTTAAGATACATGTGCTAGTAGAAGGAATTACTGGTTTCTGTTCATGCTGATCTGCAATACAGAAACAACTCTTTTATTATTGTTTACAAGGGTGATATTTTTATATTCCCCATAGATTGGAACACAGAGGCTTTAACATGGTTGGGTCTACTCAAACCTATGAAAATTTCTATTCGTTGAGATACTCAAACTTTATTGCCCTTTCCCTGTACTTCACAGGGTCAGCCTAGGAGGGAGTATCTGTTCTGTGAAAATCTCCTCCCCCCACCTAAGACTTTTTCATTGTCCTTAATCTAATATTTTTCTCCTATAATTGTCTCATCTTTTGGGGAAAAAAAAAACAAAAACAAAAAAACCCCAAAAACCAACAAAAAACAACTAGACCTGACAGTACTTACAGCAATTCTATAAGAAATATCTATTTTACTATTAATTTGTGCATGGTATCTTAGTATTTTCCTGCTGTAGGTTTTTCATTAGTTGGTTCTATCATATTCTTACCAAAAATCCAAGGAATTACTGTTGCCAGTACTGCGAGGTGTTTCAGACTGGTACTGAGTTGCATTTGCTAATGACCCAGAGTTAATACTGCTGATTAATGCTCCATAATGGAATTGTGCTGAGGCCTTGTAAAGAGGAACCCAGTTGAGATGTACAGCTGATGGTAACTGGTAATCCCTGCACAACAAAGAAAGTCTTGTACAGGAGAAGAGAGAAGAAACATGACTTCCAGAATAAAAAAAGAGTATTTTGCTGTGTAAAAATAGATGGTAACAGGGATGGTCAATAAGTGTCAGCATTCATATCTTCCTCTAGATTATTCACAGCTGTAACGAACAGTGCAGGTTCTAGTTCTGATCTTAGAAGTACCACTAATAAGTAGCCTCATTTCACTAAAAACTCAACATTTATTCCCATTCTTGCCTTTCAATTTTTAAAGCAAACTTTAATCCATGGCATGAGGAAATCCATGCATTTCTAACCCTGTGGTTATCAAGTTTCTTAACTGAATCTTACCAGGCATTTTATCCTAAGGCTTTTGAGAATCAAATGTCAATTTGCTTTACTTGTTCAAATTTTAATAAAGTGTTTAGAATTTGTAATGTTTTTTATTACAATTTAGATGCTTTAATTAGGTTGCAGGCAAAATGATCTGCCTAATAGAGATTTTTTTTCAATTAAGAATATATAATTGCTATTACTTATTTTTATTTATTGTGGCATATTACATCAAGGCATATTACATTCTATGACACTTGCCTAGGACTAAATCATGAAACATTGTCAAAAGTAACTGGAATGTTGGTGAGAAGTGATATGAAATCTCAGAGAATGACAGTGTCAGACTCTTGGTCTGCCAACACCCAGGAAATAAACACAATGTACAAATAGAAGTAGACCAATATGGCAGATATTACTGGGACATCTGCAGCCTTTTAAATACAGACTATCTTGTGTATGTTGCTAAGACACAACATCTTATTCAAATAAATTTATGTTACTAAAGATACTCTTGAACAATGAAGATTTTGACATGAAACATAAGAACTACAAAATCTTGTGGAAAGTAATTTGCTTTCTGTACTATTTATTGTTAATTTCTCCCATATGCAACCTGGCCAACAAGAGCACCTTGGAGTATTTAAACAACATATTTGGTCATGAGGGCTGCTTTTATTTTTATTCTTTTTAGCAAATATGTTGTGTCTGTTGTTCTGTTGTCAAAGGATGGAAATCATCTCAGATTCATACGGTCAAGAGAAATTCTAGAGTGTTTGAGTTCAAGTAATTAAGATTCCTGAAAGAGAGAAACATAAATATTACACTTTCAAGGTGAGAAGGCTTATATACACAGTAGTCATTCATTCTTTTGTCTTATAAATTATGATTCCTGACACTCCTGGTAGACAGACAGACAGACTGGTTTGACTTTTTAGCTTTTGTTGTTTTTTTTTATTTTCATTCTGTCTCCTTTCTCTCTCTTTCTTCTCAATCCTTTATTCTTCCACTCTTTCTTCCTCATTTATCTCCTTTCCTCTCCTCTCTGTCTCCTTTTCACTATTGCTTTCCTTTCTCTTCTTTTCTCCTTCACACAGAGTGTATTTCAGGTATAATGCAGTTCTTATTTTCCCTATTGAAAATACTAAAAAACACCCGAATGCTTTTAAAGAAATTTTGGGAAAAGGCCTTCTTCACTGTGCCTTAAAATCTAGAATTTACAGTGAAATCTTCTTCCACCTCCTCCATATTTGTATTATCATATCACAGTAACTTAATGGGTAACAAGAACTAAATTTTGATTTGAGAATTATTTTCTTATTTACATAATATGATATTTATATCAGGTTGGAATTAGATTGGAAAAGACCTCTGAGATCATCGAGTCCAAATTACAATAATACCTGGTCATTGTGCATATATGTGTCACAAAATCTATGTTCTCATAAGATTATGCTCTAAAAAGATGAAAACAGTGTAAGAGGTGGAAGAATCATTATATTTATTTCACTAAAAGTAGGGTCCTTGGACACATTTAACTACCTACCAAAGTCAAGTCAAGTCAAGTCATGTAAGCACTGATCTCAGGTCTCTGCTGTTGGTTATGCTTAATATGTTAGCAGCCTTTCCCTCACTTGTCCCTGGATTTGGATGGAGGGTGAAACCAATCAGCTGCTGAGAAAGCAGAGTCTGGAGCTGCCGTGAAGAACCCTGCACCACGATGCCCTACATAATGCTGTGTCACAAACAGCACAACACCAAGGAATCATTAGTAAAATGTAACTCTGTCTGAACAACTTTGGTGTTGGACAGGTTTGAGGTCTGACTGATGAATACACTTCTTTGTCATGACAAATAACTTTTCCAAGATAAAATAGGAAGTTATTTTAAGCTGGTTTATGCTCTTGATCAGATACAGAAAGTCTTTAATCTCTGCTTGGTAAGTATACTCACTTCACACAAAATACTGAGACACCAGTAGATTACAGTGAGCCCTTCATATCTCAACATGTGGCTTGGAAGAAAGGACTATGTTCTCACCAGGATGTTTATCCATATTTGGCTCTTTTGATTTGAAAGACCTTACAGACCTTGAATTGGTCAAATTGCACTAGAATCAGGTACTGTAGGACTCTGATTTGGAGTGTGAAATACCCTCCAGTGTTGTAGGAACAGTGACTCCAGAAAGAGCTAACCAGAGATTTTGCACCTGACACAGAGCCACAAAACCCCAGTGAAACTCTCCCTTATGGAAAAAGCAGAAGGCTGTAAGCTTCTAGGAGAAGCCATTTGCAGACTGGGGATTCAATTGCTTTTATTAATGTATAGTGTGATCCAGAATTAAAGCACAACCACCCAGTACAGGTTTAATCCAGGAGATTCTAGGGTTTTCTGTCTTGGGCAATCTGTAAAATTTTGAAACTGTCTCTGTGAAACTGCATCCCATTTACAAAAATGACCGAAGGCTCACAGGCATTTGGCACACGCTGATTTTTAGGTAAAAGAGGATTACTCTGAATAAAACAGAAGAGAAAACCTTACAGCAACTTGGGGAACAATCACCTGTCATCTTAGAACAGGCCAGATAATAGACAATCTGCTTCAAGTCCTCTGTCACTTCCTCTGAATTTAAATTCAAAGGTAAAATATAACAATGTTATTCCTTTTTGCTGCATAAAGACTTCTTTCTACTCATAACAAAAATAAGAAAAGATGGCTATTACATGTAGCACTTTGGCAATTTTAATCTACACTTTCCATTTTCCCTTCCACATCTAGAGGGCTATTGTATGTCCAGTGGTTTCAACATATATTCCACTGAACATATAAAGAAAGAAACATATATCGTGCCAAAATCATTTAGTTTTTTATTACAACTTTTTCCTTCCAATTTTCTACTTATAATGAGTGCATAAAAGACCCCTTTTCACCCTATTGTTTTTAGTCTAAAAGCCACTTTATTCTTAATAAAAGGAATAATAAGTGCCAGTTGTAAAATACTCTGTCAATCACTCCAGCACTTACAATTGTGTAACACCTTTCTTTAGGACCTCTTAGAGTGCTTTAGAAAAGATAAAAACAAATAAAATAAAATTACAATTACATTTAAATGCAGAATTAGACTATCAGTTTTAGATCACTTGAATTTTGTTACTAAAGGTTGAAAAGAGACAATGTGCCTCTGAACACCCTGCAAGTAGCTGAAAGCTGCAGTAGCCTTGTCCATGCTGATCTTTGAATGAGCTGTTTCACAAGACCCTCATTAAAAGCAGCCTGAATTCTAACAGAAAACATCTTCTTTTGCCCTGATTCCCCATAGCTGATACTCTTCATCTTACATTATTTCCATTTTCCTGTTTTTCTGCTGCATATTGTTTCCTCTGTGTGCACTGGTCATGGTGGGAGAATTATTTCTTGAGATAAAAAGGTAAAATTTGGATTCCTCAATAAATCCTATATTCAGCTTAATTGGAAAGGGTGAGGAGTGAAAACTAGATTTGATGAAAGCTCAGTATGCTGGGACCAATGCTTAGCTTATGTATATGGATATTTAATTTAGGTTTTGAGATGAATGTTGTTTATAAACTACAGGAAGACAAAAAAGTGAGTCAGAATAGACAAAATTCAGTGATCGAAAATGCTGGCTCCCTTTACAGTCACTAGTTAAACGTGTTTGAGACACTTAAATTAGATATCTATAGCAAGTGTTCCCATGTCTTTTCAAAAGAAGCAGTGCAGCTGTGGGTCCTCAGAAAGGCATGTCAGTAGTTCATCATTCAGTTACCCTTTTTTGCAGCTATTTTTGGTAGCAGAGGTCTCATTACAAGATCATAATCCCCGGGTTTATGAAACTACTTGTTAAAGGTAATGGGAATGTGACAAAGGTACTGTGCATTTTTGTTGTATTTTGTTTTTACTACCAGACAAATCAGCTCCTCAAGATATGCTGCTTTCTTCTCTAAGAGCCCCTTCAGATTAAAAAGAAACTATGATCATCTTAATTTAATGGTAAGAAACCTGGTGAAACAGATTATATCCATTTTCTTTCTCATGCCTTAAAGTTCAGCAAGTCTGAGGGGAATTTTTCAGAGCTTTTTCAATGAAATACATAAAACACTGATGAAGGCTATTAAAACTCGTGCATTGTTGGAACATAAGGAAGCCATCTATTCAAATCCCATGAGCAAGGCCATGCAATGTCTATTGTACGGTTGATCATCTGTATTAACCATAAATAAACAGGGAGATGCTCATAAGAACTGACAGTATTTGAGGAAGGAGTAAAAGAAAACTGATCCCAACCTACAACCAACAAAAAATTAAACAAAGAATAGAGTCTAGTTGACTTGGGCCTCATGCCATCTGAGATGTCCTAGGACTTCCTATCTGACCTCTGCTTTTCAAAAAGGCACAGATATACTGTAGATTCTGTGGAGAATTTACCAGCTCCATAGAAAGATGTCAAGGCACCTCAAAAAGCAGCTGATCCATATTCTTAGGCAATGGAATGGTGCTATTGCCTCATGGGAGTTTCCACTTTTAGATATCTAATGTAAAAGTTCTGTTTAGGTACCTTTATGCCACCCTGGGTGTTAAGTTCAGCTGCATAAGCAGAGATGACTAGAACCATTTGGGGATCCTTTGGGTGTCTGTGACATCTAGAGAAGGCTGATATATGTGATGTGATGGATCTATATACTTCTGGAGCTGGCAGAGATTGGGTATGTTATTTTGGGCATTTTCAGATGACACTTAGAGGCCTACATTTCAGCAATTGAAAAAGATTCCTATATCTCTGTAGACTATGAGAGCAATCTAGGAAATTAAGTTCCATACTCTAGGCACTGGATACTTATTTATGTGCCCTAATCTAAACAAAATTCTTGCAGTAGCAAAGATGTACTATCAGGGAGAGGGCAGTGTGGTGGAGGGGCAGCCACACAGAGTTTTCTGAGCCCCAGGATGTGACCCCGCTATGTAGCTGAGAGGGCTTCCTTCAGCAACTTCTCCTCTCCTCAGCTGCGCAATCTCGTTCCCACATCATAACCTCTGCTATGCCAGCAAAACCTGTTGTGGGGCTCTGGAGTAAATCAGAAGGGGACCTGATCCGTTTCTGGTGGGTCATTTTTTACTGGGTCCAAGTCCCTGACTTTGTTCACCATGCAGCTGTACAAACAGTGGTGCCAGCACAGGGAAGGGGAGGAGGGAGAGAATGAGTTGTGGACTGCAGGAACCAAACCGAGTAGGCTGAAGCAGCCCTGCCAATGCATGTGTAACCACAGCCTCCATGGCTCTCTGATCATGCCCCTGTTCTGAATATTTTCCTTTTGAAATTTTCCTTTTGCCTGTTTACCTACTGAGACAGATCAGTCACTTGGCACCTGTTTTTGCTTCCTGTATTTCTGCTTCTATTTTTCCTCATGGTCAGTGACTGAGCTGTACTTTCACTCTGGCAGCAATAAAAAATTGTCATTGGAATTCCTCCAAAAAAGAGTCAGTTGATGCTCTCAGTTTGGCATATATTGGGGGTTTCTTGTTGGTTTTTACCATCTTTTCTTTCTTTCAGACAGTTGGTGCTTAAGATAGCTGTTGCATGGGGAATGAACACTGTCCCCATTGTAAGATTCCAGCATAGGGATGAAATCAACATGTCTTCCATGTAAATGGGCTCATTATGTCATCAGTTCATTTTCATTATTTCCTTTGGCTTTAAAAGAGACTAATTGTCCATACAGTCATAGTCAGCCCGTATGAGGATGCAAATTAATTTATGACTTATTGCAGTGAAGCTCTTGGAAACATATGCCATACTCTCAGAGCAGTAGTCAATGAGGTTTAAACACGGGCTTAAAAAAAAGCCTCCACTTAATTCCTTTGTAAACAGGTCATTAGTGAAAAACACTAATACCTGCTGTATATTCAGCACTCGTTCATCAAAATTTTAATAGTTTCAGACCCACTCTTTGCTGGGTTAAAAACTGCCTGTGCTGCTGGGCCCAGAGAGTGGTGGTGAATGGTGTTGCATCCAGTTGGCAGCCAGCCACTAGCGGTGTCTGCCAGAGATCAGTGTTGTGACCAGTCCTGTTTAATACCTTTGGTGATGAGGATATTGAGTCTACCATTTGCAAATTTGCAGATGACACCAAGTTGGGTGCAAGTGTTGGTATGCTGGTGGCTAGGAGGGCTCTGCAGAGTGACCTGGACAGGCTGGATTGATGGGCCAAATCCAAAAACATGAGGTTTAGCAAGACCAAGTGCTGGGTCCTACGCTTTGGTCACAATAACCCCCTCCAGTGCCACAGGCTGGGGACAGCGTGGCAGGACAGTGGCCAGGCAGAAAAGGACCTGGGGGTACTGATTGATGGCAGACTGAACATGAGCCAGGGTGTGCCCAGGTGGCCAAGAAGGCCAATGGCATCCTGGCCTGTATCAGAAATTGTGTGGCCAGCAGGACAGGGAACTGATTCTTCCCCTGTGCCTAACACTGGTGAGTGCTGCTGGGCCCCCCAATTTAGGAAGGATGTTGAGACGCTGAAGCGTGTCCAGAGAAGGACAACAAGGCTGGTGAAGGGTCTGGAACACAAATCCTGTGAGGAGCAGCTGAGGGAGCTGGGGCTGTTTAGCCTGGTGAAGAGGAGGCTCAGGGGAGACCTTATGGCTCTCTACAACCACCTGAAAGGAGGCTGTAGCCAGGTGGGGGTCAGCCTCTTCTCCCAGGCAACCAGAGACAGGACAAGAGGACACAGTTTTAAGCTGCACCAGGGGAGGTTTAGGCTGAACATCAGGAAAAAAATTCTTCACAGAGTGATTGGACATTGGAGTGGGTTGCCCAGGAAGGTGGGGGATGTTGCCATCCCTGGAGATGTTTAAGAAAAAACTGGATGTGGCACTCAGAGCTGTGGTCTAGTTGATAAGGTGGTGTTAGGTCAGAGGTTGGACTTAATAATCTCAAAGTTCTTTTTCAGCCTAGTAAACTCTGTGATTCCGTGATCTTTTTCATAGAAAATATGATATCAAAACTTGACTCAAAATTTAGTAAACTATTGTAGATTTTGAGGAAAAAAAATTCCCAGAGAAACTTTATCTATTTTTAAAGCAGGGGAATACAAAGCTCAACAAACTCATTAATCAGACAAAGTTTAAAAGATCCACTCTTTAAGAACAGTTCTTTAAAATTACAACATTCCTCTAAATTAATGTTTACTATTCCAAAAATACTTTAAAGCTGTCTATGTGCACATCTTAAAAGTATTCAGTGTACAAGATAATAGTCTGCTAATGGTTAAATAGCAAATGTCTCTATGTACAGCAGTCTTCAAGTGTGACTCAGTGTGAAACAAAACAGTTAAAAGCTTATAAGGAAAGGCAGCCAGTGGAGAAGATAAGTACTAACTTGAAAAAAGAAGAAATAAAATACATATATTATATGGATATAAAACAACCCAAACTCAAATTCAGCCTGTAGGATACTTATTATAAAAAGGGCCCACTTTAAAGATGCATCTCCACTGTTTTTAACACAGAGAAGTAAAAGATTATTTTCTTTTAAAAAATACTATATTATACTTGTAATTCTATACAACTTCACAGTATTAAGTAAAATTTTTAAAACTTAAACCATGCCATTTTTATTAATGGTCCATTTAAAGCCACCAAATATTTTTATGTCAATTACTAAAACAAGGTTTAACGCTGTCAAAAAGCATTACTGCTAAAACCAGTCATCTTCTCAGTGTTTTCATCTGCAAAGCATTATAGTTTATAAAACAATTTTAACTTGGAATACGTAAGTCTCTGTACGAAGGCTTCCATATGTTAAAAATTTTATTTGTGTGTTTGATTTTAAATTGCTTTGAAAAAACAGACAGTTGAGGTTTATAGAAAGGAATCTTTCTTTTAGGAAATAAATGTCTCAAAAGTACAGGGCACCAGCAGTAAAAACATTCTTACCACAAATCAGAAACACATTGAGAAGGGTTTGTCGAGTACACCTTCTGAAACCAGAATTTGTTTCTATTTGCCGGAAAATTGAAAAATCTGTTGTATCTTGGCATGCTTGTTTGGCCCCATCCCAAGCTGTTCATGCAGCAGTGGCATTATTGTGCAATAAGGCTTTCAGAACTTATAAAGCTTTCAAGTTCCTCTTCCATTTAATTTCTAAAATGCAATGTATTTGCCAATGGTCTGCATAGAGCCCGCTGACACTGTTGTTTTATGAAGTGAAAGGCAAAAGTGTGTATTCCATGATATTTTATTTTTAATAAATTATGAGGTATTTTTAAGAAACAAAGACAGTTAATCAGTGTCTCAGCTTCTGCATGGCACTTAGCCAGAAGCCACCAAGCAGACACTTGAAGTTTACAGATTGTTTTTGCAAGGCTAATTTAAGGTGAACTTAGATGGATTCAAGATTTATAAGCACTACAAAGTCTTGACTGGAGCAAAGTTCAACTAAGTAATCCACAGCTTACTCTGCAGATGAAGTGCTGCAGCTGAAACTTCCCTGTGATTTAGTCTACACTCAATGAAAATTTTCAAAACAGGCAGAAGGAGTGAGTTTCACTGTTTCACTTCAAAGGTCTCCTAATAACTGAGAGGATTAAACTCTTTTAACCAGTTAAGAAGGTTAGATGATTTTGAGTGAGTAGCTTTACATCCATCAATAATTCTAAGTTGAAAGTTTAAAGATATCATAAGCATGTATGTCCTTTAACTCCTTCAGGGTTGCAGTGCAACAATGCACCTGTTTTGCAACCACATCCAAACTGCTAAATACGTGACAGCTGTTTTTAAGTTGCTCTACTGAAATGAAGTTATTGGTAAGAAGATTAATTAAATTGCTTTACTGAAACATTTAGTAAAATTAAGAACCTTTACACTGCTTCTAAGAGACTTCCTTCTTTCCCTGCTAAATAAATATATAATGCCTGTTTAAAATCATTCTAATGTGAGCTGTGCAGACTTTGATGTTAGTACCTTTTACCTCTAGCATGCTAATGCCATATGTATATTTTATCAAATTAGAAATAAGTTTCAAATGCTCAGTTCCAGTGACAAAGGTACTGCTGAAGTTAAAAAGCTGAGGATTGTCAAACTGAAATGAAAAAGGTACATGCAGGAAATGGCTATAAATTTCTCCTTTTTACAGGGGAAGACGGGAAATTATACATGATAATAGTAAAAGAACTATCCTTTATCATATCAAGTGGTTCTTCTTAAGTTCTTTTTGCTCACGTTTACCATTATTAGTGCAGTCAGAGAGCCTGGTTAATAAAGAATTACTTTTGCATTATATGATTGTACCTCAAATCTTCTGCAGAGAAGTCAGGATAACACATGTGCTGTGAATTCTGAAAGAATGGGTGACAATTTATTGTGAGTTTTATGCAGCCTATATTAGCATTAGTCCACAGAACTACCCTAAAATAATTTTTAAAAAACTCTCAAAAGACAGAGAGGGAATGAAGGAGTGAAGAGAAGGCCATATAGGATCACATACACTGGATCCAAAATCCCATTAGAATTATTATTAACAATAAAAACAACCATCACACATGTAATGCCTAGGAGTCATAATACTTTTTGAATAAAATACCAGAGACAATTGGGAAAGGTAATTACAATTTTGATTGATAGAAGGACCACCCATATCTTCTATCTACCCAGCAAGGTATAATACAAATGGACTTAATTTCTCAAATTGAAAGTTGGAGTGGGAAATGAGTCAGATCTGTTATCATGGATTTTAGAAATGACTGAAAACAGGAAATGTTTTCTCTTGGAATGTCTTAGACCCAACCACATCCTGCTTCACAGGCATCACCAGCTTTCTTTATAACCTTACACATGTGAAATATAGAAAAATACATCCAAAAAATGGGAACTATGCTTTAAAAAATCAGAATACTAAAAACATCTGATGTAATATCTCATCGGCTCTTCCTTCCTAGCCATCAAAAAAGAACGGAAAGATGTTGATTTTTTGTTTGCTTTGTACATATAAGCTTTCAAAGCACTGACAATCTTATTGATGTGTGTTAGCGAAAAGCTAATAGATATTTGACTCAGAACTATGATCACATAGTAATTCATATAAAACTTAGGAAGAACATAATGTCAATAGCAATTCCTCTTTGTATTCTTTAAGCACTCAAAGTTACCCTTTACCTTCTATACAAATTACATATCAGGAAGTTGAAAACAAGTTTTCATGTTCCTAATCAAAAAAGTGGTTTGTGACACGGCTCCAGAAACATGATAAGAGCTGCATATTTGTAAGAGTTTTGATAGCAATTGCATAAAACATGTTTCCAAGTATTTAAAATATCTTTTTGCAATTAGACTTAGTGAAGTCACGCTCTGTTTTATTTGTTCCCTTGCTTGCTCTATGAATCTTGCATTTTTAACTACTCTGTGTCCTTACTTAAGTGTTCTATAGTGCCTTTGTGGATTTTCCCCTAATTTTTCATTGCTCTCAAGTTGTCCGTAGTTTACTGAGGCATTGTTGAAATAAATAGGTTAAAGACTGAGAGACACAATAGGCTGCAGCCTAAGTATTATGGGTAGACAGTAGCCCTGGCTGATTTCCATTGAACTGACAGAATTCGGTGAGATCAGGGAGATTTTTGCCTGGTCTGATGCTTTGCAGAAGTGTCAGTTTATCATCTTGAAGTGTACCTGGTGCACATTGAAGCTTAGAGTATATTCCTTGGGTCTGCATTTTGGGGAATACATCTCACCCTGGAGAAGTTACTCATATTTTAAATATTTTGATAATTAGATGTGTCTCATTCCAGAACCTTTAAAGAGAATTTGAGATTTCATTTTCCTTAATGATGTGCATAAAAATAAACTGAGCTGTTAGATGGGTAAATGGAATCTACAGGGGAAAAAACAAAAAAGAGAAATTTGGCTGGGTGAACAAATCTGAAAATGGTGACTTAATAATCATATCTTAACGAATCATAAGTGCCACTGGATGTGTTTGTTTAATTTCATTATTATTTTCCACATGGCTATTTATGTGGTTTTCAGTTTAACTGGGACAAAACCAGTACTTCCTTGAGAAAGCAGCTTCAAAGGCTGATTGTTGGTCAATGCTGGAATATCTCTTCTGCACAAGAGGCACAAAGTGATGTGGCTCCTCAAGGGTGCACTTCAATCACTCTCAGAGAGCGGAGCTTTAGGCTGGGTGAATGGGAGTCCCTGTGAGCAGCACTCATGCATTTTGCCCATCAGAAGAGCGGATAATGTGTTTTTTCGTCCAGGATTTCTTAGGCATTCTAAAATGTTACTTTTTTATCAGTAGGTGGTTCAGCCTGCTTGGTATTGCAGCTGTTTCATTAACCAATGCCTGACCATGCCACACAACTGCTGGGGGTTTTGTATCATTAACCCCGTCCTGCCTGGCGATAAGCGAGACAGCCGGTGGGAATCACCAGTGCTGGGCACTTCCTGAGACGTGCTCAGCACCTTCCAGTACTGAGCCCTAAATAATGGTCTGGAATTAAAGCAGCATATTAAATTTCACAGCCTTTTTCATAATCAGGTAGGGTGAAAGGTCGTGATCTATCCTACAATGCCTTGACCCTAGCAAAGATCCATCTATATGTATGAAAAACAAAATATAGTTTAAGAAATGTACTTTAAAAATTGATCTAAGGACTGCAAAAGCACTGAAAAGGCTTTAATATGGATTCTTTTGCAAAAGTGGTTCTAGAAAACACAGACAGCTAAGAACAGAATGTATACAATAATTTATCTATGGCATGTTAATCTGGAATGAGGAAGTTTATTATCTTTTTAGTGCAAGTGAAACAGACAAACTTAATCTTTGGGAGATTAATATTTTAATCACTTCACATGGAATTGAGATAGTACTGTGGTATTTATTCAACGATAATTTCAATGCTCTAAGTAATGTTCTTTCCATTAGAAATATTTTTTTTCATATTTAGAATTAACAAGTAGGAAAATAATCAATTACAGTCATACAGTATGCACATTTTCCCAGCATTAATGTTACATTTGAAATTTTTTCTGACAAAACAGTAGAAGGATTATTTTTTTCAGGATATTAAGATTTTTTTCAGACAATTTCTGAAAATTTCTGAAAATCTTCAGTCCTTATGTAGGCAAAATTCTCAGTGAAGACAATAAGTATGTTCTAAAGATGCTACCAGGGTTTTGACTATAACTATATAATTTTATCCCCTTAAACTACCTCAGACCTTCTAGGGGATGGGTAGTGCTCTACTATACTGATTCATTCCATAGCAAATTGCTCTTGCATATGATACAGTTGCTGACTGGGATCAAATATGGACTGAGGCATGGAGGAATTTGGCCCAGTGTATGTCATGACAGTACAGTCCTGACCAGCGACAATAAGTACCCTTTCACGTCTGAACTTTGTACCCCTTTGTCTGAACTGCTGGAGTATTTTGAGCTCTTAAGCTCTTTTTCAAATTTAATACCAGACATTAGTCCTACTAAAATGGATGGGGAATGAGAAAAAGTGTCAACTCACCACTTTTAAAAACCAGATCTCAAGTCCTTTTATAATGTTCACCAACATTTTCATGGTGAACCATAAAAAAAGAAGAACATCTTTAATAAGGGGCTTTTTCCACACAGAATTGTTGAGAACAATACAATATATTTGAAAACCTTAGAAACGTTATAAATGTTTTTGTCTCTAGCTTTTATCTCTTTCAACTGTCTCAAGCACTGTGGCTGCATTACATCTGGTGAGACTGGAGAGTTTACTGATGCTTGGGACAGATGAGTATTTCATACCTGTCCATCTCTGCAAATAATCCACAAAAAATTTAAACCAGAAAGAAAACCAGCTGCTGCCATTCAGCAAGAAGTCTATTACGAATCCCTAGGTGGCATGGAAAGCATTTAGACTCATTTCATTCACATGTCAGGTAAAGACTTTCATTTAGAAGTGAGATGAATGCTGAATAATGGACCTTTTGAATAATGTAATTAAGAATTCATTAAAGCAGCCCTTAAAATAAAATCTCAGGAATTCAATGCATGTATATTTCCCCCCTCTAATGTACTAGAGGATCAAATGAATGAATGGAACGTAATATAATACTGATGTTTACAAAATTTTCACATTTAAATTAGATGAACTCTCAATATAATACAATATACAATTTTTAATGGCTTCTGAGTAGGAACAATTAGGATTCTTGAAAGAGATTGGTGTCCTTGTTAGGAGGAAAATTAACGTATCCAGACTGGTGCTAATCTTTCAAAGTCTGCCTTTTGCAATACATGTTTACTTGAAAAATCTTGACACCACTGAACTCTATGGAAACTCTCACACCAATAGTTTTGTTTCCTTCAACACGTACACAGCTGTTACGAGCAAGCAAGAAAAAAGATTCTGATGTGAATTTGTGCACTACCTTTCCAATTTTCAGCAAAGCAGATCTCTCCTGTGAAATGTCCTCCAAGATGTTCTCTACATCCCACCCAATCATTGAGAAGATTTTGTCTTAATTGCACACCAAACAGGAAAATGGAGCACGTGCTCACAAGCTGGTATTCAAAAAGACACTGAGTTATACACCCAGCATCCATCTAGGGTGGAACATTAAACTGAGAAAAAAAAAGGTTGTCTGTACGTTCTGGGAGTGTATTTCCAGTTCTTGAAAGTGGGAAGTCTGGGATGATAATTGCAGAGGGCAGGACCATCCTTACTAAAGTAAGACTCTCTCCTGCACCACCCTCTGCCCATGAGTAGGACAACATCCAACAACATCAGCAACATCAGGATTTTGAAGGGAAGTCTTGGATTTATTTTTTCATGTTCAATTTGAATTTGAAGGTGAGCTTGGATTATTAGAGGGTGAAGACTTGGTCCAATTTGCACACATGGATATGTGCAGAGGGACAGGGATGGTTTCATGGGCCTTGACCTTTGGCATTCAAGAATAGGAGTGTCAAGGAAGAGATACATTTTTAAGGATTTAATGATGACAGAGGTCCTTGAATATGCATAACTGGCTAAAATCAGGGTGGAAGTTAAATGTCTGACTAAGAATCTAAGCAAACAAGACATTTATATCTCTATTGAATGGTGTAGACTTCATTCCTAAATTTTAAACAGCCAGGGTTAGTTAAGATGAATTTCATTTAGATTTGTCTTCAAACAAGAGAAAAAAGGGTGATGAATGGATTGAAGAAGTTTTTATGTTGACAGAACAGTAGTATCTCAAGATAAAATGTGGGATAACTGCCTTGACTACATTTAGACTTATTAATGCAAACATTCCTCCAGGTACTCAAACGACTTTCTGTTTTTTCAAAGAAAACATAGTTTATAGAAAGCAGGACTAGATAGGGCCAGAAGGACTGTTCATTGTTAGGGATACTTTACAAAACATTAGAAGTCCTTAACAATTCAGAGAATACTGATGTGCATTTTTAAGAGTGAAGTGTTAAGGCCTGACAAATGTTTCCACCTTTTCTCAGGCCAAGTTTTGGAGATCTATCTCTACCACAAAAAGAATATAATCACAATTCTACAGGCTTCAGATGATGGAGGTGGTGACATTTCTACTCCTTTTTCTCTTTGCAGTAATGTATCCAGAAATGTGGAAGGCAAGTCCATTCTGTTACCTGTACTTTTAGCGATGCTGAGTGAAAAACCTGCCACTTCAGCAACCTCTGACTCTATTGTCCATCAAGTTTCTCAGACTTGAGAAGTCCCCATATAGACAATACACAGATCATATAGGCAGCACAAATGGAAAAAGAGAATGGAACAGACCTCAATAATCCAATGCAGGATGCTTATTTTTAAAGAATGGAACTTGACAAAGAGAGATTTTATCACACTTGTTGCTGGAGAAAACTGAGAGATTCAAAGTACACAAATCTTTTCCTAGGCCTTCAGAAAAAGTAAAACCAACAAACAAAACTGAAAAACAAAACCGTCATAAGCTGGCATTATTACAGACTGCTTTTACCCTATGTAGCAATGTGCAGCTTCCTGAATGTTTTCAAAAGACTTGTTCAGTTGTTTACAAGGAGGATGGTTTTCACTCTCACAGGATGCAGATCAATGGAAGTTCTAAGCTGATGCACTCATGTGTGAAATCCCCTGAACCTTACTTTCCTCCATACCTTTAAGTTTCTGGTATGTATCCCTTCACTGTGTTTAGCATTGACACCCAAAATTTAACATAACCAATTTCATCCAGTTTGCAAGAGAATAGGGGTTCTCATGGAAGTGATGATTACAAATCAGAGGATATGTGGAAATCTCCAGCAGTCACTTTTAAATAATTTCGACTTGGTAGCTTTCAATTATGAACCCATATTCAGTTATTCTGCCTGCACAACCAGTCACTAAACTTCTCTTTGCCCCTGCTGCTTTCTGAGCTGAGCATGCTAGCACACTGCAGTGCTAAGATCACTATTTTCATAAAACATCTTACAAAGTTGTTCTGAGAGAAGATGCTACAGAAGCAGAAAGTGTTCCCATTGTGACACCACTTTTGGTGGGCAGAACAATTGTGCACCAAGAAATTTAACAGGAGGAGCAGAAGTGTCAGAAGGAAGGTAGACAGCTGTCAACAATACAACCATTTCCAAATTGCTCTTGTAAGCAAGACAAAGCAGGTCATTTCTCTAAATCATTCATCTCACAGAGAAGTCTCTGCCATTGCTTCGTAAGAAGGTTATTACACTGCTACGTGGGAAGCTACGGAGCCTTCAGCTCAGACCACATGGGCCTAATGGATGATTCTGCCCTGAAGGGGAGAGTCCATCGTTTCATTAGGAACTTAGAAAAAAGGCTGTATTTGATGACAGTCCCCCAATGTCACTTGTAGTTAATCAATTGCCATATGTGCCAATCAGGCTAGGTAGAGCTACAGGCAACTCTTTTTATTTGTGTCTGAGAGACTGGGAATAGCCTATGCAGCTGGGAAGCCAAGCAGACCAAAGGATGTTCCAGAAGCCAGCAGTCAAGGAGGCAATTTATTGAGGGAGAAACCCCAGAGCAAGAAATTAAAAAAAAATAAAATAAGGTAGTGATATGTTTTACATTACAGAATTTCTCTTGGTATGGGTATCAGCTTCTGAATATTTCAGCAACATGGCATCTCATCTCTCATCTACATATCCATTGAGAAGTTTTCAGCAGAAATTACTCTTTGTTCTGCAGCACAGAATTAAGCTGACTTGCAACTCACTGCTATACTTGGGACCTGAAAACTGAATACACTTTGTGATGATTTTAGAATGGTCTAGTCTTTACTTTAGTCGAACTAAACTTCAGGATTATCATACGAAACTTTTTCAAATGTCCAAATTAATCACACATGATAATCAATCTTTTATTCTACTTAATAGGAACAACCTGTTTTGTGTATTTTTGGGGGTTATTTAGTAATGGAATTCTATGATTTGTGACAATGCTTAGAATTACATATCATCTTGTCCTGGGAAACCACTAAAAATAAGATGTGGTGCTGTGTCCTCCAGAGGCATCTACATCTGCCTTCCTCTTGTGTGTGTATACCTAAGTATGTAGCTATGTTTGCATATACGTATATATCTAGATAAAGGAATAAATTCTTGCTCATTTACTCATCTAGGGAATAAGAAGGATGCAACACATTTGATATTGGTGTTGTGATACAGCATAAGCTGGAGCTAAGTGCTCATATCAAGAATGAGGCACTTCCAACCATTCATGTCAGTGGTCACATCAACCCACTGTCAGTTGAAAAACTTAAGATAAAGTGCTGCTTGCATTTTAAGCTGATCTTCCTTTAGAAATATAGACGACAGTTCCCAATACTAAATTGACAGGGTGCTATGTAGACACCACGTTCTTCATACACTGAGAACCGAATCTTTAACTTTTAGGTTTATGGTGATTCGAGCTTTGCTAGATGCCAAGTGTCCACCAAAGTCATTCTATCTTTCCCCTCCTCAGCTGGACAGGGGAGAGATGAGTTGAGATACAGACAGAGAACAATCCCTTAACAATTACCATCACAGGTAAAATCAAAAAGAAAGACTTGGGGAAGTTACTTGAATTTTTTAGTAATCAAAATCAGAGTAGGATAATGACAAAAAAAATCTTAAACACCTTCCCCCCTACCCCTCCCTCCTTTCCAAGCCTAACTTTAGCACTGATTCTCTACCTCTGTTGGGTTACACTATGTGATGATAGAATGATAGGCCTGGTAGGCCGGAGAGAGACCCTCTTTCCTGGGCCCAGAGGTGACCCTGGGACTGTATCCAGGTCACCGGGGATGGGCAGAGAGAGGATTGCAGCTTGTTGACAAAGCTGGACCTGTGAGAGGTGATGAATATAGTTTGTAACCTTATAGGGTATTATTTACATATTACCATAATAGGCAATGTCTCTGCTTTATCCCAGGTGATAGGGGAACACTGTGGTGATCATCCTTCCTGTTTATATGATGTTATATCCTGTTCTATGGCCGTATTTAGGGAATTTGAGCTACGTAATAAATCACTTTGCACTGGAACTTGTGTGCAGAGTCATGCCCATGCGTGAACACTGCAAACCTCCTCCTACCCAGGAGCACAGAAAGATGAGGAATGAGGGTTACATTTTCTGCCACTCCTTCCTCCTCAGGAAGAGGAGTCCATCCTTTGCTGGAGTGTGGGGTCTCTTTTTTCCCATGAGGTGCAGTTCTTCAGTAACCAGCTGCTCCAGCGTGGGTCCCCTATGGTGTGACAAGTCCTGACAGCAAACCTGCGCCAGTGTGAGCTCCTCTCTCCACAGGTCCAGGTGTCCTTCCAGGAGCCTGTGCTATTATGGGTTTCCCATTGGCTGCAGGTGAATATCTCTTCCAGCACCTCTTCCCTCTTGTTCTCCATCCTTGGAGCCTGCAGGGCTGTTCCTCTCACATATTCTAACTCCTCTCTTCTTCAGCAACAGATGCTTCTGTGTAATAATTTTTTTCCCCTTCTTAAATACATTATCCCAGAGGCGCTACCACTGTCACCGATTGGCTCAGTCCTGGGTCTGCCTTAGAGCCAGTGGGCATTGATTCTGTCAGACACGGGGGAAGCCTTCAGCAGCTTTTCACAGAAGCCACCCCTATAACCTACCCTGCCACCAAAACCTTGCACCAAGCGAATACAAATATAAAGTAATACTCCATAATACAGTTATTAAACAAAAGCTAAAATAATGGTGGGAACAGTTCCCTGTGTTTCCAAATACTATTTTGATTCCTCAGTAGCAAAGATTGTTTAAAATTCCAGTCTGTTACAAGGTAGGAGACTGTCCGGCCTGGACAAGTCACAGCTTGAACACCTCTGAAAAGAGACCAAGGATTGAGAATATTTGTATATTATATATTAAGGAATTAGTTACTTTATATATGCCAGGTTCTAGAGAATAATCAGTGTGTTTTTTGACTGGAAGTTACATTTCTGGTTTTTCTTTATTTAAATATATGGTATGATGCACCAAAGCAAAGAAACATATATCCATCTTTAAACTGTTTTTTCTGTGCAGAAGAAAGGCTGTTTCAACCTTTCAACAACTATAAGTCACTGAAAATTGTGAATCATCAAGTGCTAATCTCTATTTCATTTGCATAAATAGTGATATTTTGAAATATTCAAACCAACATATCATTTCACTATGACTTCTCTTTAACCATGTGAATAGTCCCATCATGGGAACAACTATTCCAATGTTAATTGTCTTTGTAAATGCTACCAGTTCACGTTGACAAAGAGTATTGAATCACAATAGAGATTGTGGAACTTTTTTTGGATAATTAGAACTTCCCTAAAATAATCTCAGCTACATTTAAGGCCACTTTGCTCTCATTCAGACAATATAGTTTTAGTATAGAGAGTCTGGTCTATTATAACAAGATCCCTAAAGAACAAATGAAGAAATACTTAAATATTTGCTGTAGTTGATATGATGAGTATTGCTAAGGAATCAAAATGGTTATCCTTAGACAAGGGGCTGAAAACCCTAACAATCTTATGAATCATTGTTTTCTCCTGATTTTTTCCCCGTAACCTCATTTTCCATCTCTTCTTTATTTCTCAGTTGTTGAAAGGAAAATACAAAAGAAATGTTCATATAGATAACCAGTAGGATGCCAGAAAGGGCCTTTTTCAGTGAGAAATGATGTGTTGCCCTCTGGATAATCAATTGTCCCTGCAACACTTTAGGATTTTTCATGCACTGAGATGCAAACTGAGCAATTTCTTCTTTTTTTTCCCCCTATATAGTTTGTTAATACTGGAAAAGCAATTGGACAGTGGGGCCTCCTCATTCTTGGCACTATTTCAAAAGCAACTTGAAATGCCCTGACAGCAGTTCTTCTCACAAAGTAACGTGAAGGTTGTGACACGGACCAACAAAAGGCTGACACACTGTCGTTATCTCACCCTGTTGTGCTTAGGTAATGGTGGAGCCTCAGATCTGTGTGTGATGTTAGCATTATATGTTCTTCAATAACAAGGTGCCAGAGATGAATTGAATGTAGAATGTCGTCTTTAACTTTGAATTTCTAAGTTTAGACTAGATCTTTTCGTAATATTAAAGACCGACTCTACATTTATTATACGAACCCACTGATAATAAACAGATCAGTTCCTCAGAGATGGCCAGTAATTTTAGCATAATATTTTCAAAATGAGTATGTTCTGCAAAAATGCAGCAATAAAGTTGCTGAACTGTTTTTTTCACACAGTTATTCCGATGTATTAAAAATCCTGGCTGTAAGCTGGCATCCACAAATTTCCCACCTGTCCAGCAGTGTTCAAAACTGGGATTTGTTCTTAATACATTTCTGGTTTTAACTAACCCAAACCCTACTATAAACTGTTTCCCTTATAGATTTAATGGGACAGTTTACCCAGATCTGAGATTCTGACTGTGAGTTCCACCACAGCCACTAAAAATAATTAGATGGAGTACAGCACAAGAAATTTCCTCATATTTTTGTAAAATTAGCTAATATCAATCACTGTGTAAACCGCTCTTGCCTGTTAATGCTTAGCAGTTTCCAGCGTCTGTAAAAAAAGAACTCACATGATTCTCTGTAAAGCAAAAAAAAAATTGGCTCCTCAGAGATAACAAATTCAGTGTTTTTACACTCTCCTGTTACTTTAAATTGAAGTATTAACTGTGCTTCTCTTCTTACATTCGCTGTGTTAGTGTGTTATGGTTTTTGGTTTCTTCCCGTGAAATCTTTAACTGTAATTTTTTTTATGTACTTATATAAACATGATCAAGAAATGCACTTTTGCAAGCTTTTAACTGACCTGGTTGCTTTGAGACTAGGATTGTATATAGACTTAAATTTTCTGGATGGCATCATGATAGCTAAACATAGAACATAGTGTGTTGTTTTTCAAGAAGAGGAAGGATGCCATTCATTTCACTGCCTGGTCGTAGGTGATTTAATAGTCATTTGAGGTCCTGTGTATGGGAAAAAGATGTTCAAATCTTTCAGAATCACTTTCTTGGAACCTTTCTTTATTCTTGTGTTAACATTACCTTATGTGAATGAGGTATAAGCTTTAATTCCTGGAGTAGGTACTCATTGTTCAGAAAATTTGCGGGCAGAACAAGTAAAATTTGCTTTGTGAGCTCTCTGTGGGAACCCAATGACAAGCTCTGTCTTCTTCACAAGACGAAATAGCTGGCATGGTATTATCCAGTTCCTGAGACAACATTTTTCACCCTTTTCTTTGATCTCTTTACCCCTTCCTCAGAAGTCTTGCCCAATCCATAGCAAGCATCTTTCATCTTTGACTCTTGATCCTAAAGCAATTGAGAATAAATGCTGTTAAAAAGCATATCACAGAGTATCCTGGAGGATTCGGTCCTTTAAGACAGGGTCATCCTGGGGGAGATGAGGGAATTTTCCGTTTCTCTGAGAATGAAGAGGTTAGGTCAGAATTTGACAAATATTGGCATTTGCATTTCTGCAAGTCTTCCTTTATAGTCAGTGGAGAAAAAACTGGCACTTCTGGGGTGCAATTAATGTCAGCCTTGGGTAGGGGTCTCAAGTAAGGGGAATGAATTCTCCCCTTCCATTTTTCCCCGGGACAAGTTCAGATTAATTCAGATCCCTGAAGTCAGGTGGATAATTTCCACCCTTAAAGTTATATAGTGTGCTCTACAGTCACCAGCAGTAAGTAGGGACTTCTGAAGTAACCAGAGATGCAACTTTGCAAGAGTTATTTTTTTTTCATGTAAGTAAACTTGAAGTCACATAAATTGCATCCTTTCAGAGTACCAGTATTCAGAAATCGTTCCTCACATAACTTGGCCCCCTCAGATAACTGAGACCGAATCAGACATGAATGTGGTGGCTAAAAGGGATATGAAGCATTGCACAGATGTATGGGGAAAAGGACTTTCGGGGAAAAAGAAAAAATGAAAAAAAAGAAGAAATGTGGTCTCTATCATATTCATTGTTGCTTATAATCATTTCTGCTGAAGCACAGAGTCTTGCTTGTTTGTTTTAGAAATAACCCCTGGTTCATGCATAAGAAAATATATTAAATATTCTAAAAATAATTTCTTTTTTTCTCTGTGTAGCAGAGAGTCAGGGGTCAAATTCTCAGCTGCTGTAATCCCCAATGGATTTACTCGCATTCATTATTGAGATGGGCTAGATCCCGGGCTCAAATAGGCTGGCATAGCCTTATTGAAGACAGAGATAATGTGTTGATTTTTTAGTAGATGAAAACCTGGTCCTTGAAATCAGTAATTTTGACTAAACTCAGTGCTCCAGGTCAAATTATTTTCAGTATTTAGCAATATCTGACATTTTCTTTATGAGTGTACTTTATCACCCTTCAGTGTATCCAAAAAGAAAAATCCCTGCAGTAGTGTTACAACAGTGAGTGGCAAAATGACAGCCTCAGTGTCTGTTTTCACTCTTTACCCAAAAAGGTTTATATATTAGTCTGCTTGAGGATGATGTTTTGCCATCCAAATCATCTACTCTGTTGTTTAGTATCAGTAGCGGGGTTCCTGGCACAATTTTTTTTGTAATCTTTTTTTAACATTTAAAGGCACTATTGTGTGCAGATCACCTCAGTGGAATAATGCACTGCTGCAGAGGAGCACTAAATCAAATGATAAATTGAGTGTAACATCAATTATGTTAGCTATGCACAGAAATATATACATTTGATGGTCATTATGACACATGAATGTTCGAGATGAAAAGTGAAAAATACATTTCAAGTCCTGTATATATGAAAAACTGACAATGATCTGTAATTTGCGTCTAGCATAAAATTCTATAAATCTGCTGGTGTTTTCAGCATTGAAAGCTTGATTCTAAATGGAAAGGTCATTATCATTATTAAGTTTTATAAGAAAATCAGTACGTGTACTAGTATCTATTTAATAACTGAGACATCATGAATGTCAGACTTAACACACTTTGCTGGGTGCTAATAACTCTTTAAGTGTACCCTTGACTCGAGTCGAAGGCAGTATTGGAATTTTTATGTTATCTGAACTGCCTGGTAGCATTTAAAAGTACTTCCATAATAGCCAGGTAAAAATGTAGTGACTTCAGACAACTTTACCTAATTTTGCTCCTGTTTCAAAGGTTAAGCTAAACTCCTTTCTCCTGCCTTGTGAAAGAACTGGATGTGCAGGCAGGTGAGTCACAATGGACCTGTCCTACTTAACCATTCTCTTGTTTTTATTGGAGCATATTGTGCTTCCGGAGAAAAGAATGTGTCAGTAATGACAACAAAATGAAGTCTTTTGTACCCAAAATAAGTGCCTGGCAAAATACTATTTGCATCAGTGTCAAAATTACTTTTTGAAATGCCTTGGTGGAACAGTGCTATCTAAATATAAAATACATATTTATTCAGCATTTTTAAAACTTTTGTAAACCATGCATTATATTATCTTTAATTCAAGTCTAGTGGAAAGTTAATACAGCTTGTTTCTTTTTCTATTATATATTTAAATTAAAAATTGGAAGATGTAATTCCTGTTAATGAGTTTTGTAGGGGTCTTTTAGTATTATGTCCCTAGGCGAGTTCCTTACTTGATATGAAGTCCTCATAAGAGGTGCTTGTGCACTTGATTAATTCATAAATGGCATTGAGGGCTGCATATTTGCACAATTCTTGTTAAATCATAGAAGTCTGCTATTTCTCTGTCCAATGTATTGCCAATTGTGGTGCCCACATTGTGCACCTAACCACACAGCTGTAAAAGTCCCCTGTTTTCCAGGTATTCTCATCTATGAAACATTCATCTCCTATGGAAAAGGTCAAAGTCCCTTGGCAACATTTATATCCATTCTGGAGCAAAATAGAAGGCTAAAGAAATATTCAGATACTGAAAAATAAGATCAACAAATGCAAATGAGTAGCCAAAACTACCATATTTCACATCACTGAGTAGAGCTTCTAGCACCTAATTCAATACTAATCTATGTAAGAGATGAAAATAGAAATGTATTGATACCTTTAGATATTTACTCAGACTTTGGGATGGGAGGGAAGGCCAGTCACAAATGCTTATATAGGCAGCAATAATCTTTCCTGACTGATAAAATGTAAGTCTATAGGAAGAAAGACAAGTGAATACAAATCCAGACATTTTTTCCAAGTAATTTTGTAGACTAAGAGCAGTGTTTTTGTAATGAAGCTAAGAGCACTGACCACTTGCCAAAACGAGCTGAGAATTCACCAGTATTTCAGGGCTATAGTCAACAAACTCGTTTGCCAGGATATTCAGAGAAGGGAGTGGAAATAGGCAAAACCACTGCTATAGACCACACTCCTAAAAGCCACACTGTTCTTGGCTACATATTGCAATATAAAACTGGACCTTATGTATTTCTGTGAAAAGAAAATTACAGTTGTTAAAAAGTTGTTTTGCTAAATGCACCATTCATTTGAAAGACTCAACTTGTTCCATGTTGTTACTGTTGAAACTATAGCAGGATGTCTGTTGCCCTAAAATCTTGCAAAGGCAAAAAAATACATGGACAATCTTTTTATTCAAGGCAGTAGGCCTTCAATTTTCTTTTCATTCAGAACCAGAAGAAATTATCTGACTCTTCAATCTTGTGCCCAAAGACCTTTAAGTCCAGAGATGGATGCTTGAAGTTCTCACTTATCATCTGCAAAATACATTCACTTTATGTAAATATTTTCTTCTAAAAAAATGTATAAATTAATCCTAGGGCACAAAGAGAAAGTTAATTTGCTCAATTGATTACTTGTTTCTAATATTTGCAGGGGGGCATTTGCCATTCACTTCTTTTTATCTTCTTGTGGGACAGGGAATTCAAAAAAACATGCTAGCAGCACTTCAGCAGTATTTAAAAGAAAGAGAGAAGTTATCATGGCTCAGACTTCGAGCCATTACATACCAATGGGTCAGTCCTCTCTAGAAGTATATGTCCAGATTATACCATTTCTCTCTCTTCATTTGTGGTTAAAATGTTTAATTTTTGACTTGGCTTTAGTCTGGGCTCAGTTTCTTTTCATGGTCTAAATAAGTAGAACATAGTATCACAAAACTAGGTTTCTCTCCACTCCAGTTTTCGGCCATTAGTCAAACAACGGGATGCCCCATGTGGCCAGCTTGGTTGTAAACTGTGCTAAAAAATAAACAATTCCTGGCATTGATGTCATTAAACTAAAAAAGCTATATTATATTCTTTGAAGATCTAAAAAGTAACAAAGATCAGTTAAAGAGAAAAATTTTTTTTAAAAAAGAAACCCAAACTTATATATTAAATTAACGTAGATCCAATTCCTTGTGTCAGAAAATGTGAAAGCCAACAAAATTTAGAGGCCATATTTCAATTAACTCTTAAGGATGGGCCTAACTTTGAGCTCATGAACAGCTGTTTTAGCTCAGGTGAGACCATACAATTTCTCAAAGACCCAGGTGTGAATAAGGTACTTTGCCAAATTAAAGCCATTGTGCAAGAAGAATACAGTGTCACTGTATAACAACCATGCTTCCCAGGAAGGAACTTCTTTGTGTGAACAAGAAGTGCTGCTATTGAGGCTGTGTACAATCAGGCTAAAAAGTGTTCAGTGTTCTTTGTTTCACCCCACTATGGTGCTGTCTTTTCCCATATTATTATTATTGCATGCTCTCCAGTATTTTAACATCTCAGAAGGCTAATAGTTCTCCTTAAATTGTAACCTGCACACCATTGCTGGTAGTTAGAGTACAGTGCAAAGTCTATTTGCACACTATACATCCTATAGTGGGGTTTTTTGAAAATCAGAAAACATCAGGGAAAGGCTTTATGTCCACTGTCTCAGAAGTACTGAGACAAGTTCAGCCCCTGAAGTATGCAAAGTAAAATCTCTGTGTGATTGATGGGTGATGCTTCTGCTTATGTCAGTAATGAGGTACCAGATCTAGTCTATTGCATAAATAGCCCCACAGACGCTGCAAAAAGGGACACAGTGCCTATTGTATCTGCTCTGTGCCACCTAAATAGCATAAAGACTACTCCTTTTCATAGGAGTAGTAGTACACAATGAGGTATACCTGGAACTACACTGAGAGTTTTACATCCCCATAAGAAAATAGATTTCAAAAGGAGAAATAGGCAAAGATGCTGTTTTACTGACTTGCCATTTTACTTCTTTGCTTCTATTTCTTAGGACAAAATTTAGTTTTTAAGGGCATGTGTGGAAAGCTATCTTATGGTCTAAAGGGAGCTTACAGTTTGTTGTACACACGGTACTCTGCGATTGCAGAATGCTCCAGTTATACATGTCCAAGCAGTGCAGCAGGGACACTCACTTTGGTTCTTCTGCTAATACCATCTGACACAGTGCCCTGGGGGGACCTGCTGGGAGGCTGTGTATTGCTGAACTCTTAAATGGTCAAGCTTCAGCTTTACATGTCACCATACGGATGGAAGATTAAGCAAAACGTAACAAGGCTTGTGCTTAGAAAAATAAAAAGGAGCTGACAACCTGCTCAACTGCTTTCACAGAGATCCAAGAGAGAAATGAGCACAAATTAGAAACTTCTAGGGCAAAAGTAAAACTATGCTCTTTATATTGACAGAATCAGGCCACAATCCTGCCCCAAATTTCTATTAAAACAGGAAAGTGTGGGAATGTAACACTTAATGATTATTCACATTAAAGTATAGACCTGATGTGCACACCAAGCAATCAAGGCTGACAGTCCAAAGAAGGCTTTGATGGTTTCTCAGACCACTTGTCCAGGTGCTGTAATCTGGAATCAATACACAAAGAGCCATAATTCAAATACAATGGGTTTTGTTTCTATAGAGCTTTGGAATTTACTGTGCTATCTAACTGCAACTGTAGCAAAAGAAAAAAATGAACGACTTATCTTAACTTTCAGTGGTCCTCCAGCCTGTATTCCAGGTTAATTCCAGCCGGGTTAATTTAACAGCTACATAATGAATGTCATAACAGTCCTGACATGTCTTAGGAAAAACAGTCACATCATAACTCCTCTGGTTAGTTATGCTGACATAGCTAAACTGTTTTGGTACCTGTGCTTAGGGTGCATCTAGGTTATTAATTTAGTGTGCCGTGGAGAGTTTTTCTGGTTCCAGTTTGCTTTGTACTTATACTTGGAGACTTGCAGCATGTACTAGAGACACTGCTGGCAGACTCTGAGCAGTTACTCCTCGGTGGAACTACAGCTGAGGACATGCTTGGGCCACCCCTCTACCATGCCCTGTTGCAATGGGGACACAATGGGGACACAAGTGCCTCCAGCCTTCAGCTCCCTGCTCATGAACAGTGTGTGCCTGGGCCAGGCACAAGCCCTGTACAGTCCTTGCTGTAAAGGTATTTTTCAGGCATGGGATCCCAGAGCCAGAACACATTTGCTAAAGCAAAACCTAGGCTTTTCCTCTTCGCACTACACCGTATGACAACATAAAGAAGTCCATCAAGCCTGTTCAGGTTTCTCAGAACTTCAGTTTGCAGTGCAGGAAGCATGGTTGAGTATGAAAATGGACTGAAAATTGCTGTTGCTGCTGCTGTGTTACCTCTACCTGCAGTTCCCTAGAGCTTCCTTTTGCGAGGGGCAAGAGGGGGGAATCACATTCCCTGTCCAGTTGCCCTTTTCTTACTTTGCCAGCCTATAGAAACTTGCTGATAGCCAGAAGTGAGTCTACCTTTGCCCATTCTCACTGGCTACCTGCTGCCCATTAAGACGCAGGCGTTTAGTCTCAAACTCTGTCAATATTTTTGAGGAAGACAACATGGCTATGTTAACATTAGCAAACAGTGTGGAGCAAATGGAGCAGATCTCTAGATTCTGCTAAAAACAGTTGATTCTGAGGAATTAAATTCTTTACTACCCATACTGGTGTATTTTCTACTTCAGCTTAGCCCTAGTCTTGTCACATAGACCATAGATTGAGTGCATTTCTGTGACTGAAGAACATTAGGTGTGTGCCAGAATTTTGCTCTGTAGGAACATTACTATCATTGCTGACACTGCTCTTGATTTGGATGAGAACAGCTGGAATAGGCAGCCTATGAATGCACAAAAATTTTTCCTTCATCCAGAGCTCTGAGCACCACAGGAATCAGCACAAGAGAATGACCAGCACTTAGTCTAGTTAGGAGATTATGATATAGAGACTTTTGTAATGCAAATGTTGCAGGTAAATGGAATAGTAATCTCAAAATCTTTCTTCTCTCAGACAAAATCTCCAGTTATCTCAGATCATTTGTTTTGACAACAGTAAAAACTGGAAAAAGATAAAACTGAGGAAGTGAATGTTAAGCCAAATATTTAAAGAACTGCGTTGCAGCTTCTCATGTGTATTTTCGTCTCCTACCAACTGCTGTCTGTTTTGCCCATCTATTGGCATCTCTTGGTTAATAGTACAGGACTACAGAAAATCTAATACAATGGGAGTGATAATCCATCCCAAAATGCACATTTTTTTCCACAAATAGTGGAGATGGCCATGTCCATTGGTCTGTTTCTCTCAGTGTATAACCTGTCAGTATCTTACAGAAAAAGATTAATTAAATAAACTTTGAATTTGTCACAGAGATAATTTAATTCTGAAGATGAAGCAAGAGCAACAAAAATACAGCAGGAAAATGCTTGGCTTTGCTAAAGTCAATGGGAGCTTTCAGAGGAGTCAGGACTTCATCCTGTATGTTTTGTTTTTCTTCAAATGTCAGTTACCTGCATACAACATAAATACGATGTGGTCAGAGAAGTGTACAGTGAATAGCTGAAACAGTTAACAAAATCAATAAATGTAGGGAAAGTAAATGAAAACATAAACCAGACTGAGATATTTTTTCCAGACCAAGATTTTTAAGTCTTCTGTATTTTGTCATTTGTTAAACCACAAATAGTTATAAACAGAGCTGCAGTTCAGAGAGTCTTTGTTTCTAACATAAACAAGGTATAGGGCATAGCTCTGTATGTCAGCCAAACATGACTATAAGTTACAAAAATGATATATATGTATAAAAGAAGTGTCAGACCATAATTGAAAAATTGTATTTGGACATGAATAAATGTAAGGAACACACTTAACTCCAGAAAAGCAGAAAGTATTTAACAGAAAATAACCCAGATTAGATTAATGCATGCATTGTACTGTGTCTGTGAAATTATTTTAACTCCAGATACTGAAACCCAGAGGATGGGGCACTTTGCATTATTTAAGTATCATTATTCATCCCGGTGTGACTGTCTTAGTTGAGAAAACTGATAAAAACTATACTGAACATATGCAACTTTTAATTTAATTATATCTAGGAGCAGAATAGCAGACTGGATTGAATATACTGCAGAATTTCTTTTTTTTTTAAGGGACAAGCTTAACAGGAATAATACTTTTCATCTAAAATGGCTGCATTTCTTAGTTACCTGGTTATATTACAACACCCCATATCTGTAATGGACCTATTTAAATACCTATTTTTTCACTTTACTTTTTCCTAGACTAACATATTCTGAGCAACAAGAACATTTACTTTCAAATCATTACCTTAAATTCTTTTACAGTTTGTTATTTAGAACGAAGAAGAAATACAACTCTCAGGTAAGTATGTTAGCCCTCAAGTGTTCTGGTGTGACAGACTCGTTTAGCAGAATAGGTCACAGCAGTCACTGCAGTAAACAATGTTCCAAACTTCCAAAGCCTGCAGAGGTCAGTATAGCAACATCAACAAGAAATTATATAGGCTCACTGAATAGATTAGCAGTTGAAAATATTTATTGTTAAAACACAAAAATGATGTATCATTCCGGCTGTTACCAGAACTGTGGGACTACTGTGGCATGTGATGGTTATTCCTGCAAATATCATATAATATTGCAGATGCTTAAAGTTTTAAAGACTTATTTTTGTATTTGCATTTGCTAATTATGAAAGGGTTAAATATATTTTTCTTGAAAGTGTTTGAGAAAAGTTAGATGAGCGTTATGGAAAATGTAAGCATACTCTTCTTCGGAAGCTGTCTTCTCTGTGTTGCCCTGTCAATGACCTCTGCTGTGACATTGAAGAAATACCCTCTGTGTGGGTGAGAAGTAATTTGCTTCAATAGCTCTTCTGCCCCAGACATGTATAAAAAGGAGACTGTAAACATATACCCCACGTTTGCTTTGGCACTGACACCATCAAAGCAATTTAGACCAGAACTTTCAGCTGTTTGTGACAAACCAGATCAGGATGAATGATCAAAACAGTACATGTTAAGCTCCTAGCTTGGTGCAATGAAATCTCAAAAACTGAAAGGAATGACAGATAAATAGGGCTAATCAGGCCCTTGAACAAAACTATATAAACTTTATTTATCCTCCTGGCCAGACTGGCCTGCTGTTAGCACTAGAAAGCCGTTACATTAGTGTTTCACTGCACATTCTCAATTGTATGTTAAAGAATAAGAAGATATTCAGACATGACTCTGGGGTTTGCAGAGAAAGATTTTGAGAGACACCAATTTGGCTGAAACATGTATGATTTGCTTTCTTCAAAGCACTGCACTTAGGTAGGCAAAACACATGATATCCACAACACAATGTTTCCACTCCTAAAAAGAGCTGGTTATAACTAAAATATTTTTCTTTCACAGGTCTGCAAAAGTTCAGGGCAAGCTTTTTCTCTCATCAATGCACAGTGTCTATTCCTTTCTCAGCTGTCCACCACAGCATTAGTTGTGGACACTGAGGTATTGAAAGTGGTTCAGCATTCATTTTTTTCCTTTCCCTATGGACATTCATGTAACACATTTCTTAATAACTCCCTGCCTTCACGGTTTCTCAAAAGAAAATGTGAATTGCTCAAAACAGAATAACTGTACCATAAGCATCTGAAACAGGGAAACCGTCCTGAATATGAGTGATGGGTCAGACGCTCTGCTGCTTCTATTTATGCATCCCTACTTGAACTTAAGGAAAATTGCACACAGATCTGAGGCAGTGGGAGGATTACCTTTGAACTTTCTCGGCTTTAAGAGACTCATTCTAAACTGTATATTTCTCCATCTATGCATATATACAATTACATATAAATTACCTAGAGTTGATGTTTTTTTAAGTCCAAGGTGGTAAAATAAAATGACAAATGATGAAACATGCCTAATTTCACTTACTGTCCCTGCAAATCAGTGTGGTGTACTAGTAAGGATTTATGGAATTAGTAGTACTTACATATATGTTAGTTGCCCTCAGGTTTTAGTGGACATTTTGCTACATAAGAAAGTAATGGATTTGGGTATCCAAAGCATTCGGAAGCTTTAAGGTAGTCTCATCAACTCACAATCAAAAACTATCCCTGAGAAGCTCATAAGAGACAGTTGTAAGAAATTTAATGGGTGGGAGAGAGGTCACAGAGAAAATGTTCAAATACATATTAAATCTCAACTTCTACTAAAACAGCTGGTTGCCTGTAGCAGTACTAACATTATACTGAATCAAGTATCTGCTTCACATGGTTCCTGCAAAACTAGGAGTCTAAGGATTTCTTACTCTGCCACACTCATAATTATCTTTCTGAGAAAGACAAAGAAATACAGTTCACAACCTGTCTCCTGATGTTGTAAGTATTGACACGGCGTGTTTCCCCTATATATTTTCAAAAGAATTGTATTTTGTCATGTAGAAGAAGAGACAGGAATGTGTAAACTGTATGTTAGTGCCTAAAAAAAAAAACCAAAAAAACAAAGCCAAACAACCAAAAATACCTCTCATATTTTTTGACTTAAATCTAGATATTTAAATAGAGGAAGCTTAAATAGACCAGCTCACAGACTTTTATTTTTTAAGATTATGCACTTTGAAGTGAAAAGCAAAAACTTTTCTAAAATAACCCTAAACTAACTTCCTCTTTCACATTCTGTTCATGCATGGTAGATCTCAGACCAGTTAAAGCAACAGAACAGATAAAGGAGTTTTGGTTTGAACCTGGAATAAAGTACAGTGACCTGAAATTCGAAATAGAAAGGTAAAGGTCAACAGGCTAGAGCTGGTAATATAGATCTTCACAACTTTGCTTCTTATTCATTTATTTCCCTCTGTGCAGAATGGATGCAGAGTGGAGATGGAGATCATCTGAGCAGAAGTGCTTCATCCTCACTTGTCACAGACATGCATGACTATTCCTAGTTCTAATTCTTTAAACGCAGTCTGGTAAAATAAATAAGACTTACAACATTTGTAATTTCAGTAGGTTCAGAGTAACTGTAGAAGAGAACATTGAAACATTACTTCCCCATTCATCATCATCACTGTATTTTTCATCAAAGGCTTGCATCAAATATCAGAGGACTGGTAATTCCTGACAGTTTGTTTTTCAGTTTTTTTTTCATTCCCTATATATTATCAGTAATATCGTAATTTTTAAGCCAGTCTCCAATTTTACTTTACCTCTCCTGTGAAACTCAGAATTCATGGGAAGGGGACAGAATCCTCTAGAAAATCTACAACCCCAAGAGTGCATTTTCATTTTGTTTAGAGCAAAGAATATTTGCTGAGTCAATAGTGAAAGACTGAGCTGTTGATAATGCAAGGCAGAAACAGGTACACTCAAATATTTTCAAGACATAATAGATCTACTCTACCACACTAGTGGCTGCCCGCCAGTGAAGAAAATACTGCATTCAGCCTGTCCTTAAGGAGTCCATAGCAGAAATCCCACCATCTTCAGAAGAAGCAGGATGGAATGACAGCACGTTTTCTTCAATTCCATGGAAAGATCTTTTTTGGCAGAAGACAAAACCAAACTCAGCATACAGCCTCACTTCTTCCTAATACTTGCCAAAATAATCTCCCCTTCCCACACTTCCTCAATGTCAACAAAACAAAGCGACAAAAACAGCCTCTGGAGGGAAATGGTTCTGTTAATATCATCAACAGTCAAATATGTTCAGTACTTCTCAGTCTCTACACAAGTCAGTGTGTGACCCCCACGGACATTTGGCTAACTAGAACTCTTTAATAAAATCAAGTACTTGAGCAATGGGTATATGCAGCTGTATGTACACCCTGGGCCACACAGCAGAAATCAGCATAATCTCAGTATTATAGAAAAGGTGAACATTTACTGCACTACGTAGAAGACATCCTCATTATATATAATTAGGAAACTTATTTTCCCCCTGCCGTCCTAATTTGTGTTTTTTTCTTCATTTTAAAAATTCTCCATTGGCTTTAATTAGCTTCTCTCTGAAATCACCAACCAGGTGAAATTAGAGCACTTTTTGAGCTAAAAAATGTAGTTGGATTTTTTCAAACTTTTAAAAGTTGAGCTTTATTCCCTGAGGCCAAATCCTCCCTGCTCTTACTCATGAGAGTAGTTCTGTGCACTTCAGTGAGGGAGTTTTTCACAGGAAGGCAGGTTTTGGCCCTAATGGGATATACCAAAGCTCTTCTAAATATGGATGTAAGATATATGAGACAAATGCTCTCTGAGGGAAATCAGCAGTGTTCTTAAATCAATGAAACTAAAGCCATTTGCATGCACAGAAGAGTTTTCCTTATGTTTTTAGACTTCACAAGTCTTCACCAAATATTTACCACATGGAAAGTGATATATTTTTGTTAATGACGTTTCTATTCCTTTGTTTAAAAATTCATCATTACATAATCAATAACAGTGACTCAGTCCTTCCTATTATGACAGGAGCAAATTTTACCTAAAAGGAATCATTTTTGTGGTCCACATGACATGACGTATCCTTAAGTGTTTCACTGTTAATTAAGAAATGAAAAAAACAAGCTGTTTAAGAAATATGACAAAAAATATGAGTGGCTTCAAAATAACCCACCTCTGAGCTTTAAAACGTTCTGTGGGAGCTCTGGAGCTGGAGATAGTCATGTCCTTGTGATATTTCAGTGACAATTTCTATTTTAAGTGTCAAAAACAACTCTGCTATCTGGAGCAAGTAGTGTAGTATTCTCTCCTTTTAATATTCTAATCGTGAGGTGTAAAGTGAAATGGTTGCACAGTGTAATGGTGGTAAAGAAGCTGAGTGTCAATGAGACGGGAAAGGTGACAGACACGGAATGAGTCCCCAAGGTGCTCTCCAAGTGCATTGGATAAAGATTCCCCTGGGAAATTTTTCTCATTAGTTCTCAGACACAGTTCAGTAATTCAATAGCACCAGGTTACCATTAGTCACAAGACCAAAATATGTTACTTTCCATGCTTTAGCTCCCTGATTTGTATATGTCATTTTGTGAGCGAAAATTATGAGATTATATATCATTCAAAGTAAGTTCGTATGTTGTTTACATACCTCAGGATGATCCATGACAAGAAGACTCCTATTACAAAAGAGCATAAAAAATTAAACAGAAAACAGACGCCTTTTTGATATTTGAAACTGCATTAATGAGTGATTGCATTGTACAGACATGAGCAAGACATTGCTGATTGATTTTCTATACTAGTATTCAAAAAAATTAATTATAGTTTGAGATTCAAATCCAAAATTATCAACAATTGAAATGGAAAAAAAAAATCGCTCTAGATTGTTTCTGTGGATATTACCAGGTTAAAATAATTCTTCCATGCTTAGAGATGAAATGTGTATGTACGCAGTTAATATGATTGGGAAAAGTAGCTAAAAAGTTTGATGGTAGCTAATTTTATGTGTAATTACTCTGTGAAAATGTTAAACTGAATAGGTTATTCTCGACATTTTTTTCCTATGCAATAAAAGATGTACTTACTTCTATGCCATCAAAGTTAACTGCACTCCCACTCAACACTCAAAGGAATAATGGCTGGAGGTGTTGTCTCTCTCATTACCCACCAGGATGGAAAGAAAGGAGTGTCCAGCCCAAGTGGTCATTTAAAACCTCATTGTTATATTAAAAAAACCTGGATGACAAAGTCCAGAAAACACAAAAATTAGACACACAAACACAGTAAGTTATTACCTGTGTTATCAGTTTATCTTTTTGTGTATCCAAGAATGTACTCCAGAATGTTTCAATTTAGTTTTCACTACTGATTAATTTATTTAGCACTCATCACTGCACCATGCACTCATATTAAAGAGACAGAAGATACAGATAATTATTCTGCCTAAAATAGTTTAGGAAAATACAGATATTTTAGCTTCTTAAAAAAAAAAATAAATAAACCCCCCAAAAAGGATGCATTCTCTGTAAGCTTTTTCATTTTATTTGATTGTGGTTTATGGAGTGTGGGGCTGTTGGGTTTTTCCCCTCTCTTTTCAACAGTGTTCAACATTTAATACGAGAAACAAACAAAAAAGTTTGCATATAAATATGTGTCTTGAACAAAAAATATTGAAATCTGTCAGTCAATAGGTGCCTAATTTTCAACCTGTCAACCTTTTATTGCAGTCAAATCAAAATCATGCACCCAAGGTGTCTCATTTAGCCTACAAAATCAACTTATTAGGAGAATTCCTTAACAAGAGGGATTATATCCCCAACACAATTACTCGTGCAGTAAATAGGGCTCAGTGTTTTTTGACTAGATTCTGATATGTTTATCGTTGTTCTGCAGAAAGGCCATATGTTAAGTGCTATGGTCTCTGTGCCAAGTAAATCATCGACAGCCAGTTTCTATAAATCTTACGTATGTTATTGCACTGGAGTTGGATGTTTTGCTCTCCTGATTAAGTTGAGAGAATGGCAGTTGTCTAGAAGTGTGAACTCACCTGTTTCATGTGTATTATTTTCTTCAAAGCTGTGCACTGCAGTCTCCAAAGGAAGCTCTTCTAATTGAAAATGTTTCCATAACTCTTTAACACTAAGCTATCTTCCAACTAATGATCAGGCTCCAAATAAATATGCCAAATACTTATGGTATTATTTATGCGCTATACAGAAACTCATCATTGACTTATGAATTGTAAATATTTATAAGTGGCTCATATTAAAGTAGTTGTCAACTGCAGCTACAGTACTTCACCTTCTGTCACTCCCAGGTATCAAGGGGGCTGATTCAAACACTCTCTTGTCAGACTACCTTTCTTCTCCTGAATACCCAAATCCCTAAACACAACAAAATATAAATGAATGAAAAGTGCTAATGATGCATCATTACCAAGAGGTATCAAGTTTTTTAAGGTCCTTTGCTGACTAAATTTTAAATTAGCACAATTATTCAGAGCATTCCCCAAGGCACCATTCATTATGCTTAGCCACTGAGTTGAGGCACACTGCAAACGAAATATATATTAATGTCCACAGCATACTGTCTGTCTGCCTTCCTGGAGTATGAACACATGTAGGTTCTGCCTGAAATGGCAAAACTCAGAATTCATCATATGAAGTATTTTTGTGTATTGAAAAACATAAAAGTGTGCATGTGTTTTAGAACTGATCATGTATCTGCATTTCTGTTAGTGTTCTGTTACCTACAATATATTTATATTCCTAAAGGTCCAGAATAACAAGGACAGGCACTTAGAGACTGAGAATTTTTTTCAAAATGTTGTTTCATCTGCTTCCTAACACAGCAATTTTAATTTCCACTGAAATACAAAGCCTGCTGAAACCAGGAGGTAAAATGTCTCTCTACTGCCTAAGCCTTCCAGAAGCTTACAGTGCACAGTGGATTATATTTTTTTTTTGGCCTTGTCATAGGCAAACAGGTCAGAGTGGACACTATGCTGCTAAATTTGTTGGGCAGCCTGGCTATCATGTTGTCTTGGGGTGACTTTAGAATTCCCAGTAGCAATGACCTGTGTTACACCTACCTTGTATGTCAAAATTTAATTTTTTTTTCATGCACTAAATGAAGAGTCCAAAGCTGTTGTTCATTAGGATATTTAACAGTTTTCCGAAGAATAAGAAAGGTAACTTTGACATGACAGATTCTTCTTGGATTGTCCGAAAAGCAGATCAATGTGATGCACGCAGCAATAGGCATGGTGCTATTCCTTGTAAAAGGCTAGTTGTATTTTTCACCAGAAGAGCAAAGCAACCAGTCCTTATACCCAGGTTAATATAAAAAGAGGAAAAACGTGACTGTCTGCATGCAGCATGGGCTCACCAAACTACACAGTCGACAGCTCTCCCAGCAAGTCTCAATGCCCATTTATCCTCGTGCAGATAAAAAATAGGTATATTCGTAAAAGAAAATTATTTCTGTATGTATCTAGCTGTAAAGTCCTGAGTTGCTTTTTTAACCCAATGACATCACCACACACAAGTTGGGCCCCACAGCACAGATGTGCTTTCATGTGCAGCGATATCACTTTCACTAAAACACTAAAGGCATGGCTTTCAAGCAGTTTTAAAATTCAGATCAGTTCTGCTCATATTTAATCCAGACATGTTGGTTTAACACCAAGCCAAGCCAGACCTTTTAATGTTCAGTGGCCATGATATAAAATTCTTCACTGTGTTGCACCAATAAATTCAGAAGTGCAGTGTAATTTGCTATAGTCACAGAGACTCTCATGAAATTTAAGCAAGAGTTGAAAGCAACCCCTCATTTTGTGCCTTTCCACTGTACTTCAGCCCTTTGGAAAACATTTTATTTTTCCCCAAAAAACAACTAACTGTGTGGACAGAATAATTTACTGCTGCTTGTTTTGGTCATGTTGAGATTAAATTAAAGGTAGGCCGTAAACCACCATCGAATTCTTCCTAAGTTAGGAACAGTGTCGCTGTGGCATTATTTAGGAGTTATTTAAAACAAACAATGGAAAGAAAGTGCCACTTGACACTGACAGCAAGTATCTCTGTTCATTTTGCATTGTCAATAGCTCCAGTGGTAGCACTATTCTTTTGACAGCTAAAAGCAGATGTGTGGGTTAAGTATGGGAGCAATTCAAATGTCCATAGTAAACTGCAGGGGGGCAGAGAGAGCTCAGAGAGCAGCAGCTTTAAAGTAATTGACTAATACAGTAAGGATATTAAAGTCATTTAGTGCCAAAAGGGAACACACTGATCCTTGACCCTGAGCCACTTTGGAGTAATCTAGTATTCAATCCAGCGTGTAATGACTGCCAGGCCTGTCAATCCTCCGGGCTCTCCAGTCAAATGCCTGTGGCTACTATTGGCTTATGGTAAAAGGACAAAAATGCAAGGAAATGCCTCTCAATCAGGCTATGATGTGATAATGTTATTGCTCCAATGTATTCTATATTGTCCCTGCATAGTTTAATCTGTTGAGATCCATGTCAAAAATTGCCCTTGTTCCCCAGAGGTCTTTACTCAACCTTTTAGTAATACAAGTGGATTTGAAAGGAGAGGGGTAACTCACTTGATGAATGGTTTCCAGTTAATATAAAAAATAAGAGGTCAACTGTGGCTTAAAGGCTAACCATGGAACGTATAAATTAGAATAAGCATGCTAGTAACCTGATTAGTAAGCCTTGCTTTTCATTTACCCCAGTGGGTAAAATATTTTCCAATAAATAATATTGACACAGAAATTTATTTACAAGAGTAACATTATTCCTACAAAGTTTAGATGTTGAGAGGACTTTTGGCTGGGAAGCGATAAGAACAAAAGGCTCACTTGCTTCTGTCACTTCTTGTCCTTAAAACTTCTGCAACTACTGGGAATCTCGTATTTTAAATTAGGCACCTCACATTTGAAAAATATAATTATTGCTACAGGCTGAGTAGTCCACTTGAGCTTGAAAGAAGGAAATTGCCATTTTTTGTTATTTTGATTTTGCTAATTAAAACAGGGAAAACTGACCCACATAGATTCTCTAAAGTTAAAAAGTCAAAATGGGATAATAATTATGCAAATTTCAATGCATTGCTGTAAAAATTATCTTTATATTTCATTATATGGTCTCCACTATTTCCTGACCTCACTTTCCATGTGCTGTACATAAACTTTGGGAAGGGTGAAGCTCTAGTGATAGTGATGCTCCCACTATTTTTAAAGAACCATGAGGTTACATAACAGGCACTTTGCCTAATTTGGTTCTCTATGATTCCACAAAGCTCTCCACAGGGAGGACACAATACAAAAAAGGAAAAAAGGAGAGAACCTCTCCTGAGAAATATCTTGCTTATAACTTTGAAATAACTTCAGTGTCAAAACCAAATGACTTTCTCCAAAATTCTGCCTGTCCTCTCTCAGTTCAGTGCCCCAAAGTCATTATTCAGTGTAAGGTTCTATTTATAAACCCATTTTCCAGCCTGTACATACTTTTTACACTTGAAAAATTATGGTTTTGTGGACAGTTTTAGAGGATGAATCAGAGAAAGAGGAAAATTGTCCTTTTGTGCTCACTGAATTCCCTTGCCATGAGGGTGGAAGCACATGCAATGCAAACGGTGATCCCATCAGGAGACAGCTGGCTGCGTTCCAGCTGAACTCTTCACAGGCAGTTTTATCACAAGCTCATGTTTTCACAGGGAAAAAATAACAAACACCAAAAAACCTCTACAAGCAAGCTAACCTGAAGCAGGATATGACAAGTGTCGTGTTATTGCCCTGTAACAGAGCAATTAGCCAGTGCCATGTAAATGGCACAGTTTGGCAAAGGCTCTTTGCAGGAACAAATTCTCTCTGTGCTTAGGAAGTTCTTGATAGGGTGATGACAGAACAAAAACTGTGCTCCCCTCCACCCATATCCTCTCTGAGAACTCACATCACTTTTCTGGCCAGATTGTGGTGGCTCTCTCCCTCTTGAAGAAAAGTACTCAAATCAGCATGGGAACCTGAGTAATACTTCATCTGGGGTAAATTTAGCTGGGTAATTTAAATTAATTACTCTCCTTTGCACCTCCAAAAGGAGAATGCAACATGAATCCACGTGAATTTGTTCCCAGCTCAGCAGTGCAAGTGGTGCCCCAGCAGCACCTGCCAGCTGGTGTGGAAGGTACTTGAAGCAATGCTCACCTGCTAGGTGGGAAAGGATCATACACTCCCTGTTACCCGTCTGGGACCCCAACTTTTCCCAGTTCAGCTTCCTCCCGCTTTGGCAGTGGCAGTTGCAGCACACAACACAAGGAACAGATGATGTGGGAAGAAAAGAAACACAAGACACTGAAGTCTCCCCTGACACAAGTGCAGGACAGTCTCTTGTGACATGGCACACTGACTGCCAGCAGCTGTCCCCTTGCTGTCCTCTTCCCCTCTACAGCTCTGGTAAGGGCTTCGGTGTTTGTCCTTCTTCCATCTTCACCAAAAGTGGTATTTTCCCCTTCTTTATTAGCACTGAGGGGCAGAGATTGGTGACATCTTCCACAACTTCTCAGCCTGAGTGGGGATTGAGAAGATCTGCTCCCTTTGCAGTGTTTAATGAGGAAATCGAGGCAGCAGCAATAATTTTCATGGTCCCTACCTTCTTTTCCCCTCCCAAAGATCTGTGCATGGTTTCGACATGAAAGTGTGGGAAACTAATTTTAAAAAGTGTGAAGTGTTGGGAATGGGGAAGGAAACACTTGCCAGAAAAATTTCCAAGGACCTTTGCACCAGCATTCACAGGGTAGCCAGGTATGAAACCCCTTCGTTTGGGGAGAACTCTGTTCTTTGGGTATTTTCACAGATAGCTCATCATCACACTTGGAAGGTGTTGATCTTTAGAGCAGTGATATTTCTTGATGTACGCTTTTAAATTACAAAAAGAGGGGGGAAAAACTTAGAAAATGCAAGAAAATTCCTGCTGTTCCTTAACCTACTTGAAATCAGAAATCTCTTAAAGCTAATAGGTCAGGCATTGTTGAAAAGCCCACAAACAATTTCAAAAGGTATCTCAGCTCTAGTACATCTTCCTTTGTTTCTCTTCCAGAATGATTGTGTTTTTATTTAAATTCCAGACTTTAAGTGCAAGTCTAAAAGCCACCTGACCCCTAAGGGTCTGGATGTTTTTTGAGTGAATCTGTAGTCATACCCCCTGCTGTCTCCTTTTTGTTAAATTAGTGTAGTTTTGCAGCCTATGAGAAGAAAACTTGTTTTTACACTCCCTTTTATAAGCATTTGAAACCATTAAAACCATTTTGTAAACAAATTTTGAGATTATCTTTTTAAAGCAAGACTTCAAACACAGACACACGCACACAGATGCATGCACACATTCCCCTTTTATGACTTTGGAATAAAAATGCAAATGAATTTATTAGCTTAAGCATGGCACCAAATAGAAATTTATGCACATACATTTAAAAAACAGACTCCTTGAAAATAACGCAGTTGCAACCTATTAATTTTCTTTTTTGACAGTTTTTAAAATTCCCCTAAAAAAATGAAACAGCATGAATACTGTCAATATATCACAACAGCCACATTAGGTTTTGTGATATACATCATAATATAAAGAGCACTATTAGAGCACAACCTGGGAACCATTAAATCATTCTAAATCACTGTTACATTCCATTAGTGTCAATGGTGAAACCACATAATAGGCTTTATTACAAACTTCACCTTGGTAGGCCATTGTCTCTAATAACCACTTCTCTATGATGTGGTATCATACCCAGAAATCCAGGGAGATAATAAAGGCTCCCTTATTTCTTTTTTATTGGATGGGTAAAGTTAAATTTAGCTGTAAGTAAAAAAAAAAAAAATCTTGAAGCTTTGTTCACTAACTGTGAGTTGCTGCTATTTGGACAAAAAAAAAAATTAGGCAGACTTGGGAGAACAGTTTGAAATAAATTTAAATCCTGGTAAATGCTTGAGGCCAAGGTAAGATAGGCAGTCCTGCAATTACGATGTCATTTTTGAAATGCAGCTTAGTGCATTTATGCCCTTCTTTACACTTTTGTTCAGATACAAAGCATTGATTACAGAAACATTATAGGAATTAAATCTGTATTCTCATCTCTTCAACCCCTATATAAGCAGTATCCATTAGAAAATGAAGAAAAGGAGAAAAGGAGAAGAAAGAAAGAAAGAAAGAAAGAAAGAAAGAAAGAAAGAAAGAAAGAAAGAAAGAAAGAAAGAAAGAAAGAAAGAAAGAAAGAAAGAAAGAAAGAAAGAAAGAAAGAAAGAAAGAAAGAAAGAAAGAAAGAAAGAAAGAGAAAGAAAAGAAGGAAGGGAAGAAAAAGAAAGAAAGAAAGAAAGAAAGGTCTGTGCACTTTAGCGTTTTCTTCCTTCCGGAATTTTTAGAAATACTTTGGGGGAAAAACTAGTGCACATAATTAGGGATCCTTTTTTCCATCTTGCAGGGCTAAACCTGTCTCAGAATAATACATATGATGACACAGATCAACTCAACAGACTGTAGTGTGGTCATTCAGGATCAGCACAAAGAACCTTCCTGTTTTGTGGAGCTGGGGATACTCAGTGCTACCTGGGTGTGAGTCTGTAGGCAGCTGTGGAGGAATCCTGCCCCTTTGAAACTCATTAAACTTTGGTTTTAACTGGAGCAAGGACTTCAACCTCAAGTTTTGAAACTTTTTTCACACAGGAGCCTTGTATTTCCTGTAAGAACATTGATGAATTTTGATAAGTTAATGTCTCTATCATCACAGCTTTTCACTTAGTCATCTTGCAAAAGGCGACTTGTGACTTCGGTTTGAACAACACTGCAATCCCCCGCCATCATTATTCAGTTATTGGAGTGTCTGAAAACATTTCTTATGGTGACGCCTAATGTATAGTGCCTGTCTTTATAATTCTTTCATGTGAGCTCACTACAAGAGTTGGAGTAACTGGGAGGTAGATGTGAAGAGACAGGTGAGTACACCAGCCTTGTACTGCAGCGGAGTTAATGAACTGTATCCTCTTGTCCACCTGACTGATTTCTAGGGCCTGATGGCCTTTTATCCTTAAATTTTCCTGTAGGGTCTGATTAGGGATGGATGTAAATAAGAACTGGTCCTTACATCATAAAAAGTAAAAGTCAAAGGTTTTTACAAGGTCAAAAGTCCTTTCTGATTGGATGAGTTGTTATCAAAAAGAAAATATACCCCCTCAAATGAGTAACCTGCAATAAGATGAAGTAAAAAATAATCAGCAATATCCTCTGTTAATTCCATAAAATAAAAACATTTTTCTTTATTCCACCTATTCTAAAATTAAACAATTCCTCTGAGCAAATCCTTCTTTGTCCATTTTTTTTCTTCATTCCTTTTCTTTCCTGCATCCTGGGTTTTTCTACGTCTCTCTGAAATGTTCCTGTTTTAAAGCAATGACCCAGTTCCGCATTCTCTGGTATGTCCCATATATTTGTGGCAATTTTGCACTTACCTTTTTCCTTCTAAATGGCAATTTTATGTAGCAGCTCAAAGACACTGCAAGTCTCTTGCAAGTATTGGGAACAACAGTCAAGGTTTGTGTTGTCTTTCCCTACATTCATTCCTTTAAAACTTCAGCTCAGTACTTTCAACATTAATTTTAACTTCCACTGATCAGAATAATATCTTGCTATGCATGAAATACTGTTTTAGAAGTATGAATCTGGTTCCTTCATCTACATAGTATGAATTTACCAATCTCCCAGGCAACCTGTACTGCCAGATATAGAAATCCCGTATCTCCAGTATGTAAGATCTGAAGTTAGAATGTAAAACTCACTCTGAACTTGGAATATCCCCAAAGCTAGCCAGATCAGTCACTGGAAACAAAGGAAAAACTGTAGGAGGAAGGGGGACTACAAAAGGATAAAAAGGTATGTCGAGGGAGATAAAAATGACAATAATTCTGGGTGGCGCATAATGATTAATTACAGATTTACTAATAAACCGTAGTGACTGGGCTTGCATTCACTTACTTCATTTAGGGTAACCTGAGACCAAGGTCACATTCTTCAGCTGTGGATGAAGTCAGATGTGGTTCAAGAGGGAGAGAAAGGTGGGGAGAGGAAGTGAAAGATGCCAGCAGACGAGAGAGCTGGGGAATACATTTAATCTTTTGGATACTTTTATCAAAGTCTGAGCCTCCTTCATTATTGCCAGTTTAGAGTTCAGCATGGCAGACACCAGCCCTGTTTTCAAGGTCAGATGTGCAAATCCTGCCCCTCTTACTCTTGTTTCTCATAACTTGGAAAATGTTAGTGGCTTTTTTCAGTGTCTAAAATAAACCATAAGAAAGAGTTAACAAGAGACAAGAACCTCATGTGAGCAATATTGAATAAAAATAAAAAATATGGGAAACAGAATTTTGCCTAACAGACTCTGTAGGGGTTTAGAAGAGGGAATGAATGAACCTTGTTTAACTTTGGCCACATTTGAATAAAGCATTTATCTAAAATATAGCCCTTGCCCTTGTTTTCTATTTCCAGTGTATATTGTAACTTTTTTTTTATATACTATAGTTTACAATGTCACTGATGTTGACGAAGATCTGGACAATTTCTGATGCCATTTAAACAAGATAGTCTATAAAAGCTTTAGCTCCTCCTTGAGCTTCTCAATTTTTTATTCCAGCTTTTCTTTCTGTCTTTTTTTTTTTATTTTCTTTTTTGGTGGCGGGGGGATGGAAACTAATACATCTAGGTAGTTAAATATTTAGAAAGCCTAATTCTGGGATGTATGCAATATATAAAACCAATACAAGGGCAATAGTAGCAGTGTGCTTAGCCTTGGCTTTAACATTCCTGTGATGTTAACCTGGGACCTGAGGCAACTTTCCCCTCTTGAGAAGTGTCAAAATATATCACGTATTAGTATCAAACATAAAATAAATTCATTGCTAATTTTAAGAAAGAGCTGACTCAATACTTTAGATGATTAACAGGAAACAGCAGCTATACCTTGTTACCATGTACGACATCCAACTTAAACACCATGTCTAAATGAGAAGCCAAATAACATGAAGTATTTTAATTTTCTACGTTCTTCTATTTTTTTCCCTTATGCTGTGATACAAAATGGTCCCTCAGATGGTTTCTTTCATTACTGGCATTAAATGGTGGAGTGATGGGCAGATTTGCCCTCTCTAGGTTAGCTCATAACCCACTTCATTTGCCCCTCCTTCCCTCTCCTCCAAAATGTTGCCACTGATACGTGTGTACGACACTGAAATATTCGTCCCCACTCAGTATACGCAGAGGTGGCAAAGAATGACAATAAAACATCTGCAAGTTATGAGTGCTTCCAGAGAGCACTCTGCAGATGCTGAGTATCTCATGTTATTGCACCTACTGACAAAATACTTATCCTCTGACTGAGCAAATAAACATTTATTATCAGTATCTTCTGTTTATCTGCAATTTGTGATGCAAAAAATAAAGACTCTGGTTGAAACAGAATCACTCTTCTCTCATAATTTCTATTTTTTTTTGTGTGTTCACTTACTGTGTTGCTCAGAGAACAGCCTGTAGTCTGTAGACAAGTCTTTAATATAAGTTAAAATAATTCTCAAATGTCATTTAAGTCAGCAAAATAGGCTGGACTAAAATGGATCCAGGACTGAAGGAGCACACAATAAAACTATTTGTATCCTTTTTCTGCCTAACCATTGAGCCACCAGGGCTGAGGATCCTTGCTCCCACTCCTTATTTGCAGTTGCTAAAAAAACCCCATCACCTGCTATCTGTTCTGTACCGAGCATGCTGGCCTGGCAGACTAAAAGGAATTTAAAAAAAAGAAAATGTCTCTTCAGAAATTAGTTCATGATACTATGTCCATACAATGCAACCCAGGAAAAGAAGCAGTAAGATATTAATGATGGATCTTTTTACAGAAATATTTGAGAGCTTGGTGTATTATAAAATATATGCAAGCATTTGGTGCTTCATGGTTTATAATGCCCTGAAGCAAATTGTAAGCCATCAGCATCTGGGAAGATCAGAACTTTCCGTTTGGGTTTTGATTAATCAAATATATTATGAAATCTTTGCTATGCCATATTTTTCAGAAAGTCTATTTTTGATATTAATATGTCTCTGCAGACTAGATACAGATTAGATACAGATCAGTTGTTTCATGAAAATAATTCTCTTATCTTTTTTCTCTTGTACAAAATATTATGTTTTTAAAAATAAAAACCATCAGATAAATATTTAAACACAGATTTTCTTCATGTGGGTGTCTCTTCCATGTTATTTCACTTATAAGTCTTTTTACAAATGAAGCACTTCGAAATGTAGGACCTTTAATATTCTCTAACTTCTGAAACAATCACAAGAGGCCTGTAGACTGCTTCCTAGGAAGAGACAGCCAGTTGTATTTCATTCAGCATCTTTATGGCTGTGTGTCAGAAGCCTGAGTGTTAAACCACGAGTCTCATCCTATTAACCCAGTCATATAACCTTGAGCTATCCAGACTTGCAGATAACAACAGTAGCTCTAACATGTGTATCAGTCAGGGTGTGAGCTTTTTATCAGGTTTAATTAATGTTTAAAAGTACCTGCATTAAACAAACAAGTATGGATATTTTGATTCAAAAACATCTAGAGTAAATTTTCCAGTGTTCGAAGAGCAATGTCAGTTATTTTACCCACGTATTAAGGGTCTGTTGGTAATTATATCATAACCCTCTTTCAGCCCTTTGGAAAGGGCTGATGAACTTTTTTCTAATTTCTCTAAACTGGAGAAAATTGATGTTTTTATGTTATTAATGTGCATATCAAAAAGGACTATCAAAAAGAGTGGTCCCAATTACATTTCTGGTCTCTTGTTGTTCATGAGGGCTCAATAAGTTATTTGTTCCAACCCAAAACATTTGTGTACAAATGACAGTTTAGATAAAAATGGACATTCAAGATTTATATTTTTAGTTGAAGAAGGGCACGGCTTTCTGATTCAGAAGCAACTTCACGTTCCTATAAAAGTGCAGTCTTTGCCAAGCAAAATGGTAAAGCTTCTTACCACAGAGCGCCGAAGTCCAATCCTGTGAGCTGCTGAGCAGCCTGTGCTCTGCTGAAGCTGGCTGGCAGGGACTCAGCACCTTTCAGGATCAAGTCAATAATGCATAAGCACACCAGCTATTCTGATACCAGTGACCTTAAACGTTTTGGTCCACAGTGTCAATGATCCATGAACTAAGACAGATTTACGGTACACAAGTGACAGTGGTGGTTTAAGAAGAATAAGTAAAGAAGTTGTGTCAGCCTTCACTTTGCCTCTCCTTGCTCACAATGCATACTTTAAGCCCCGAGTTTACCTATGTGCCTCTTGTTCTGTTTTTTTTCCGTGGAGACCTCTTCTGTTTATTTGTAAAACTTCTTCACACCAAGTAATAAATTTTGCTGAGTAAACAATCAGTACTTTGGTAACCAGAATAATTGTACTGACAGGTTTATAAAATCACTACTACACTCCCTGCTGTGTGAATATTCATAAGAGGTACATTAGGACATACATGTGGCCTGAGGCTTCTGGATCAGCTGTGTGCGATGTCCCATATCTGTGCATGCAGATATCAGCGACCCAGGGAGAGCAGTTGGATGCCCCTGATTCCTGGTCTGCAAGCCTGGCATGTGGCCCAGAAAGCACTAGACATACTACTCTCTTCTTGTGCTACATTCTTCCTTTGGATGTCCTGCATCTTAAAAGCTACTTTATTTTATTTGATTTTAACCTTTTTTTTTTTTCCCCCAATTCTGCCCAGCAGCCATATTCATCATCTTTTTGTGAGCAGAGGGCTTCTTAAGCAAATGGATTTTTTTTTCCTTTTTGGGTCCATTTGATCCCATGGGAGTGTTCAAGAGGGCTTTTACACTTGGAGCTACCTGGTCACCCAGATAGCAAAGCTTGAATTCAGCAGTATTTCTCTGTTGGCACTTCCCGCCACTCTGGGCTCACTCCTACTGACTGCAGAGAGCCCAGATGGGGGTTTGGGAGGGGGAGCTGCTCGATGCAAAAGATATTCGGCCTCCTCCACACTCCATTCCCCTTAGCACCAGCCTGCTTTTTCTCTCCCCTACACATAAATACTACACATGCATGCACACACACATGCAGTGTCATATAAATGAGTGGATAGCCTGGAGGTAAATGACTGGTCTTGAAGCATTTTTTAAGATATTGTTGATGGTTTCCAGTGTACACATTGTAAACCCGTGCTTATGCAGGCAACAAATGTACAAATGCATATTCCTCTTCTGTTCTCTGAAAGAAAAGCAGATAATTTTGGGACAGAGTTGGCAGGCAGATAAACAGCCACAGTTTAAAAATGCATAGGATGATGAATAGAGTTTCAGAAATTAACCATAGTTTATCTTGTTAATTCTTCCTGTGTCTGAGTAGTGATGAAAGAAACAGTGCCAGAACTCAAGGATATGATGAATAAGAAAGAGCAAAATGACAACCAAAGGCCCTGGTGACCAGAAAGCAAGCTACAGTTTGTCCCCCAGAGAGAGGCAGTGATGGGTTGAACTTGCCATTAGAGGGAAGATTAAGTGTCCTTGGTTCCTCAGTTAGTTAATTATACACTCAAATCTTCCCAGTATATCACATAAGCCAGGCATTTTGCTTTTGAATATCTGTATACTGACTACTTGGATTGCTTATTGGTTATTTCTCTTGACAACTCAAACCTGAACATTAAATCCCATTGGCAACAACTATCTGTCAAGAGCAAAAAAAAAATAAGATTTGTGTATTTAGTTTTCATTATAGAAGTGCTTGTAGTTGAAAAAATATGTACCTGTCAAGTTTTCGACATCTCGCTGGGGATGCAAGCAATGCTGTTGTGATTTCAAAACCTGGCTGACAAATTCACGTTCCAGTAGTAAAGACAAATCAAGGGGGTTTTTTTCTCTTTTTTTTCCCTTTTTTTTTTTTCTCTTTTTGCTTTTTTCACCGCTTTGACAGTCATACATAACAATTTGAGACCTAAGTGGCACTTTGATGCACTATTCCATTATTAAGTGGTATAGTCACTATAGAATAGATGACGGGCCTGTACTCAAGGCATTGTGAATTAAACAGCTTTCAACAATAGGGGAAATTGAATGGCCTAAAGAATTCTGAAACATAAAAAAATAATGATTAAAAATGTGTTTCAGAATCAGCAAGGCATATAATTTAAAATAATGTCGGGTACTGAAATTCAAACTAAAGAAAACAAAGTATGTTTTAGAAGAATCTTTAAAGTTCAGAGGAAACATTAAATAATTAGCAAACATCACTAAACCCACAATTATGAATTTTAAAAATAGCTCCTTGATGAATCTTAGAAAATTAATGTGACATAAAAAATCCCACCTAAAAATTAAAATGTGAATACATAAAGCCTTTTTTCCTCTGACTGTACTTTGATAGTGTATTAATTGACTAGTTTTGTACTGGCATTTCCTTGTGTCTAAAGGTAGAGTTTTCAACTAAAGAAACATTGACTTAAAGTACTTAAATTAATTCTTTTGTCAATAACCATACAGCTAATCAATACACCTGGAATTAAACAACAGTTTTTGGCCAGAAGGCATGCTAATCCCTGGTCTCCTTTTGTTGCAATTCATTAATCATTCAGCCCTTCCCAATTAAAGATTTCCCTGTCTGAATTGGAAAGTTTGAGACACCAAACATCCCACCATTCCAAACAGAATAAAGAAAATCAAAGACAGGTTTCCAAAAATTACTTTTTTCCTGGGAAAATAAAAATTCAAAAGCTACATTGATAACAATTCATGCTATATTTTTTAGTTAATAAAATGTAAGTAGATATTTTTTCCTATTAAGATAAAAACCAAAAATGTAATACTTGTTATACCCCAGAGCATAATTGGTCATATATTATCTTTTGTTTTTAAAATTATTAAAGGCTAAAAAATTACTTTTCAAACATTGATCCAGTGAGATTACTGTGGAAAAAAAGACACCAAGCAATGAAAATTCTATTAATCCACAAAGTTCCTAAAATATTTGCTACAATACTTATCTTTCTGCCGTCCTGAAAACTGTATCAAACTGATCTGTATCTGTGAATAGGATGTGGATTACAATTTCAGTACTTAGTACTCCAAATCTTTTCTTTTTTTCCTTATTCTGCACTAGAAAGAAAAAATGGAATTATTCCCTTATCCTTTTCAACTGATAATCCTACAAAGCATGTAAAGCCACATTAGAAATGTAGTGTACTTTATAAGATGGCATAGGGTATGACTCATATCTGCAAACAAAGGCCCCCAAAACCAAAGAAAAACCCCAAACTTCCCAGTTTGGGTAAGATATCTTAAAAGACAGAGGTGATTTGAGTGAGTTACTGAAAAATATTTCACCAATATCCTACTTTTACATTCTGAGGCACTAAGGGAGAAAAAAAGAAATGTAATTATGAGAAATAAAATAAGGATTTTCTTAGTTACAATTCCTGGCCTTTCACTGATTGCAGTAAATTATAAATTATGCAGTCAATGTAGGCCAACAAAAGAAGACATCTTCAAATCTCAGTCAAAGGTAATTACTTAAGTCGGCTGAATGTTCCCTTTTCATAGAGTGTGATCTCTCTTTGACAGCTCACACTGACAGATGACCTTCTCAGCGACGTTCTTATCCTTCGGATCATGAGCAGTGTGCCTCTCTCCCTGAATATCTCTATATATTTGTGACACTAAGCTTTCAAATACAGCTATTGACAAATCAGAACATCAGTCTAAGTGCTGGTCTTCCTATCACTCACAATAAAGTAGCTATCACTTGTGGTGTTGTAGAGCAAGCACATCTCTGAAAAATGAGTTCTCACCAAGTGCTAATTTGACACAGCTCGCTTGCCTTCCCATAATTGCTCTGTCATTGTCAGTTGGCAGTTCGGGCTCATTCCTGGAAGCTGTGCCGTACAATTGGATACAATTACTCCCATTTACCACCACTATTATGCCACTGATGTTGCCCAGTTCGCATATTGACATGCCTCATTAAACCTGGATGCAGGCCATTAATGAACATTGTTAGCATTTCTCTTAAACTTTTTGCCTCTAATAAACAGTCAGTGTTCCATGAAGGAGCACTGCCATCCTTGTGATATGATATTTATTATCTTATGGGGGAAGGGGACTCTGCAAATGGAAACTATCCAGATGCTGTGAGAGAGATGTATGGTTAGATCAGTGGAGAATAGCCCTGATCAGGAGGACCTTTTCCATCAGGGGCATCCTGCCATTAACCAAGTGACCTCCCCTATCCAAGAGAAGACAGGAAGGATAAACACGATAACCTCGGGGCGGCCCAGTCGCTGCAGGTTTCTCAAGGTTGCCCCGGCTCCTGTGGCTCCCCTCAGCCCCCTCCTACCCCCAGGTGGTGCTGCGGGATGCAGCAAAGAGCATTTTGCCCTGGGTCCTCAATCCATTATGTCCAGCTACTCCAATGTGCATTTTTATTCAGAGATAATTATGTGTTGATCAGAGAAGTCAGCGGCTGTCACCCATATGGCAGGCACACCTGCAGTGTGACATAGGTGGTAACGATGGCATGCACTTGAGCTGTCATGACAGGGACAGGGACTTTATTATGTATATGTCACCATTTCTCTTAGGAAAATTATCCTTTTCCGCACAATGACAATAATGAATCTTACAACACTTTCATAAACCCTGTTTCCAGGCCCTTTCCTTGACCTTCATTAAAACTCTGCCTAGCAAATTCACTGCTCTATGAACAAAATGCAAACTTTCCCAGCAAATGCAACTGAGCTTTTGGAGTTTCTTTTTAACCGCTTTTCACAGAGTGACTGCTTGGACAGTCAGTGGCCCTGCAGAGCAGATCCCACTCCTTCAACAGGGCAATGACAATTAATAGAAAGCCTAGGATGAGGGCTAACTAGCTTTTAAGTGCTAGAAATCTGTCTGGGTCTTAGAGAGTCTTGCACTTAAACCAAGTTTATAGGAGAATTTTTTATCTGTGAGTGATATAAAGAGCCCTTCTGTCCCACACACCAGAATATGTTCAGTTGGAAGGGACCTAGTCCAACTGCCTGACTGCTTAAGGGATGACAAAAAATAAAAGCATATTACAAAGTGCATTGCCCAAATGCCTTTTAAATACTGATGGGCTTTGGACATCCACCACCCTCTCTAGGAAGCCTGTTCCAGTGTAATATAATATAGAATTTTACTGTCCCAGAATTATTCTCCCGCTCTTCTTCCCTTTCTTTTCTTCATTCTTCACATATTTCCTTCTGTTGTTTGGTTCATGGCACAACAGAAAGCCTCTGTGGAACTGAAACCCAAGAAGAACACACAGAAAGGCATTTTGTATCCAGGGAGAAGGAAGAAAAGAGAAAGAGAAGCAAGATTTTGCTATTTATCTCAGGCATCTGCAGAAGTTGTATCTAAGTATCAAAAGGAAAAACCGAAAAACTCCCATAATAACGTCTATTATTTAGGTGGATTCTTTTTTACTGCAGACCATTCTAATTACAGTGTTCTCAGTTAAAAATTAAAGACTTAGGCGACAGAAAAAATGTAAAGAAAATTGATGTTGTCAGTTCTTTTTTACAGCTAACTTTCTTATTTTAAAAGCTTCAAAAGTTTGAGTATACAGTTTCAGTTAACATTCTTCAACTTTGGGTTATCTTTCATACAGATACTTGTATGAGAGTACAAGTGTGTAATACGCCTGCTTGCTGTGGTTGTGCTTAACATATTTCTCCCATTTTGATATATACAAATCTACTTCCTACAAAATTCTTTCAATAGCAATAGAGTACTTCAGAGTAGCAGTAATTTCTTACATGTGAATGCTATCTATCTGTCTAGAGAGAATTAAGGGACCAGGGAATTAAGCTTGAAATTTACATTTTAACTTTAAATGACTTTAGCAAAAGTTGCTAGCAGAAAAAAGTGTAAAATTCAGGACAGTTGCAAACTTGTGAACTTTCTTAGTCTGTTTTAAATGTAAATATTATACTGTTGAATGTGCTTGTGGGACATGTATATGAATTCTGGAATAACAAGCCCTTTGGTTCCACTGTGGTCTAAATAACCATGTAGAATGCAGAAGTGTATCAAAAGTATCTGGAAACTTTAACTGAATAACCCAATTTTTATACTTAGTAGCTTACTATTTTGTTCACATTGATTTGAAATTTTTTCTCCATAATGACCTCAAATTTGACAAATACTAAGGCTAGGATATGAATTTAAAGTTCTCAGCTGTATTTCTAAGCAGTTATAATTTATTTAATCAGTTCACCACCACAATTATAAATAATATCATAGTACTACATTTAAAAACAGACACATACAATACCTCAGCAACCACTAAAGTCCTTAAACTTCCAGTTGCTATCCTAGTCAGTATCTGAAGAGGCTATAGAAATATTGCACTTCACTGCAGACAAACAAATGAGTTTAACAGGCAAAGGAAAAATCACTAAAATATAGGTCATCCAAGAATAATTACCAGAGCTGAAACTGCTCAGGATACAGAAGTTAACTGTTTTGAAAAACAAAAAAGGACTTGTTAAACAAGAGTGGTCAAATCTCCATTTATACCCGGAAACAGCATCACAAATAGCCTAATGGTATCTACCTGTGCCATACTGCTTGACATATATGCATCACTGTCAAATCAATATATAGAAGACTTTCAAATCAGGTTAAGGTGATATGCAAAGCTTCTTGAATATCTTATGGATGCAATATTAAAAACAAGCAGTGAAGCAATAATATAACAAAACTTTTTTTGTCGTTTTTTTTGAGGTGGGAGTAGAATATTTGCTATCTGGAAGCCAGAGGTTTTGCCCTATATTTATACAATTCTGCCTTTTCTGAATGTAATCACTGTTCTTCAGTCTTCATGAGAGGAAAAAACCCACAATTATCTCTCACGGAATAGAACGTCACACTGGAATCAGAGAATATCATGTTGGAAGGAGATCTCAAGGCAAAATCTGAAGCGAGGTAAGGCTGAAAGATTAAAAAAAAAAATACTGTATTTTTCTTCTCTTCCTATTTTAATAGGAATGTATGGTATGACAAGAACCATATGGGTCACAGGGTTACATCCTGCACATAGAAGAGCATTACACAACAAGTAATGCAAGGGTACCTCGACTTTCACTGTAATCCACACAGCATGTACCTCTTGAACATATATGCACTGAGCAAAAATATCCAAATACCTCAAAACTTCAGAGTGTAAAATGAAAGGAGTAAAAGCCATCAAAGAAACCATTACTGACTTTGATTCCTGAAATGATAAGTAATTTCTTGAGGTTCTACACAGTAAATCTAAATAAGAAACTGCTGGGTATACATTTTGATATGAATGACATTCTTTGACAGTAGCAGGATAACTTAGTCTAAATAGCTGATGAAGATTTATATTTATCAATTTCCATGTATCCATTCATTAAGTTGCAGAGAACTAACCTGATGGCAAAAGTTAAAGTAAACAAGCCTTTGGTGCTTGTAGCACAGTCTCAGACCGGCAGTGAATCTGAATCAACTTTATTCGGAGACACACCAGTTTTATAGACTTCCACACCTATCACACACCGCATGTCAGCAGCACACCTTCTGAGTGTCCTTCTATTGGGTCACTCACCTGTCAGCTTCGGGCAGGCTCCTCCCCACAGGGTCCGCCAGAGACAAGCCTCTCTGTGCTGCCATGTGCTCCTTTGTGCTGCCGTGTGCTTTTCCTGTCTTGTCCCACGGCCCGCAGTTCAGTTCCATCCCATCTCCTCCATAAAGCCAAGGCTTTTTTTAAACTATTTTCTTACGTTAGTTGTGGTTTCTTTTTTTTTTTTTTTTTTTAAGGTTCCTCTGGCAGCAGCAGCAGCTCCAAACAGTCTAACATTACAGAGTAAGGTGAGTAAAAGAGGTTAAAAAGCCTTACTGGAAATACAATCTATAAACTAGTACCTATTGATCTAACAGGAATTAAAGAAATAAATTCTTTTTTAAAAAATAACATGCTACAACTATGTTTTCTGGTGTCGGAGAGAACAGACTAACATAGGGTATTGTGCTATTGTGATACTTCTGACACAAATCAACATTAGAAATGAAAAACCATCAGTAACTACATGTGTCTTCATCCAGATTCTTTCTGTTGTTTATTCCACTCAGATAGTCTCTTGTTTCTTTTCCAGGAAAAGTCTGTTCAGGGACAGCAGTTCAAGTCACCCAACTAGTGTGTTGCACACTTCGTTAGGAACTTCTAAATCAGACAAGAGGAAGACCTGGGGCAAAACACTGGCCAAATACCACAGGAAAGGGAAAAGAACTACTCTTAGAAGTGTCCTTGAGAAACAAATGCAGGGAGAAGCACGGTCCTGCTCTTTGAAAGCTGCTATAACATGACAGTGGATACTGAAAATAATTAGCAGAGTTTCAATTCCTAATGCAACAGCTGCCATGAGCTGCTATAGGGTGGACGATCAACAGGGTTTCACAACAGTGCAAGCTTATGATTAGGGGGAACAAATCACAGAGTTCTGTGAATTTGTGTAATTATAGCTATACATATTCTGTGTTTGCTTCTTCGACTCCTCCAGATCCAGCAGAAATGTATTCCTAAAAGAAGAAAGTTTACCAGAACAAGCTGTACAGCATACAGTCACTTCATCTGGCAAACCAAATGTGACAAACCTAGCTCTCATTTTAGTTGTCCTCGAGGTGGTTCAATGTTATGGTGATGACCCCAGCATAATCTTTAGGATAGGTAAGGCTAGGCTAGGCTGGGAATTTTATACACAAGGATTTGGTAAAGTCCAGTGAAAACCATTCTGGAGAGACTGGATTGGAATGAAGGTGATGGGGTGAGGGAGAAGCTGGCTAAAGGAAAGGTTTACAGCAGATGTTCAGAGAGCTTCTAAATGGAAAGACGGACTACATTTGCACTGTAAGGGGGAGGTGTCAGATAATGAGTGTATGCATATGTATAAAGAAATGAGATGGGCTGAGGGTGGACTCAGATGGCCTGGACTCACAGCTTTTGGGAAGGGATGGCTCAGAAAAGTTAGCTGGTTTTTGGTGGAAAGAATGAATATGTGAGGAAAAGAAAATGTCTGCCAGCAAGCAGTTGTAGACTGAGTGATAGAAACTTGTGAGTGAGAGTGTATATAATTTGAAGAGGGGGAAGATGAAGAAGCAGGGAAAGATAAAAACAGAAATTAAGAGAGAGAAAGTAAAAAGGAAAGTTTTGGTCCATGCTTCTTGTTACTTTAAAGTCGATTCTCATTTTCCATTATGCAAGGGAAAAAACTAATGGGTCAGTACCATTTTCTTCTTTCTCATTCATCATCCCTCTCTGGAATTTACCTTTATTCCCCAAATATTATAGAAATGAAAATGAACATACTATAAAAATTGAAATAGATGGACTGACAAGTGTAGTTCCAGATTTTGGCTTTGAAATCTAGGTGGATTTCATGAGAATGGTGGATGAGATGTTAGGGAATGTTTGTGAACCTACCACTTAGGTGAAGCACTATCTGCCAGGCTTCACACACAGCATTGACCACATGGATCACCCCCTCAGGGTGGGTTGTTCTGCAATGAATAACTGCAACTACCACCAATACCTATTTAAAATACCCAGCCTAAAGAAATGGAGTAATAGATTTTTTTTTCCAAGCAAAAATATCTTTTGCTAAACGTAGCAGTAATACCACATTATTTATTACGTGTATGCTGTCATACTTGATGACACATTAACCCTTTGGATATATTACAAATTAAATTAACTCTGCTGAAGAAAAAATAAAATGGCAAATGAAGTCTCTTGGAGCCTGATGCCATGAGATGTTCATCAGCAGAGTCTGAGTCAATGGTTTCCTAGTTAACTTTCAGAAGCGAAGTGTCCTTCTAGGTGTATGTACCCTGCTGATCTTAAACAGAGCCCCTATTCATGTGCAAAATAACTGCACAGGGCAGGGAAGTTTCTGTTGTATTTGGATTTCAATACAGGAATGCTGCTATCTGATAATAAATATAATAGAAATTCTTTGTTTCTGCAGAGACTGCAACTTACTAAGGCTCTGTTACTGATATGCTCAGTGTTATTTTTTAGAGACCTTGACTAGTCTTTTATGGCTTCTGTATTTACATTTCCCTGCAAATTGATTTAGTTGGCAGTTGTAGACATTTGTGCCTGATGTTGCATAATTTTTGTTTTTCTGACATAAACTGCCCTGCTCAATTTTGTGAACAAGTGCTCATTATCTGAGTAACCTGAATGAAATACTTACTTTACGACATTAGCCCGCTAGATTGCCATACTCAGAGACAGTACATAATGAAGGATGGCCATTTGGGTTTTTTACCAGTCTAGCAGTCCAAAATGCCTTTCAGTTGCCAGAGACCTATGCTAATTCTCCATGGACTAAATTATATATCTTATACAAGGGCTAAGTAGACAAAACTTAAGTCTATAGATAAAAAAGTTATTCTTGCAAATGACCCAATGACAGTAACGAAGACATAGCCTCCAACCTATGGAGTTTGCATGGATGGCAAACATCATGGGTAAGACTCTCCTTCAGCTGAGTGATTAGACTCCCAAAGCACTGTCATCTACAACCTGTTTTAATGGCAATTTAAGAATTCCTCTGATTTTTCCAGCTTCCTGCTGCCCCTCCATAAACACATAGGACTCCTATCAGACTTGTTCCACACCTGCTACCTCCACGTGGGTGTTTCAGATGCGCTGTAACACCTATCCATAGTTTCTCTAGTGTTGAACTAATGACCTAAACACCCGTTCATGATCAGAGGAAAGAAACAGGTACTGTTATGATTTTATCCATTGTCCTATTAAATACACCTAATGTAGGATGGCAGAACAGCACCCTGAGAGAACTTTAACTTCCATTGATTTCACTGAGAATGATTTGGGTGACCTGTTCTGGTGACAGCAACATCAGGACAGGTGAGTCCCACAGCCTATTTGTAACACTCTCCTAAAAGGTATTACCATTACTGAGACTACCTACACCATAACCAACACTCTTGTTTTTGGAAGTCTTGACTTCTGTCATGACCCCTTTCAGGTTTCAAAAAGAGTGGTGGAAATACTGGTCTCAGGCTGAAACTCTGTGCTGTTATAAGCAATGAACTTTCAAAATTTTACCTTAGTAAATATCCCAGCGCTTCTCTGACACAGAATACTACATGTATTACTTTTATTTTTGTGCTAATCACTAGTGAGTGCAAGGGGATATACCACATTCCATTAATTTTTGTAGACTTTTTTTTGCATTGATCTGTAACAGGAAAAGAAAGAATTTCTCCTTGTCTAGCCCACCAAGTGCTACTAATATATTTTTATAACAATAACCTTACTGTACATGAGTGTTTCATACTTCTCCACTCATAAGAAGGCAGTGACCAGCACTCTGATTTGACAAACCAGATAACTGGGATATCACAAAAAGTCTCAGAGTTTGGAGCAGCTCCTACATTTTTTCATGATAGACTGAAATGTAAACCGCTTTATACTACATTTCAAAAACATCTGCCAGTTATATGTGTTTGACTAAGCTGTCTTCAAGTACTGTTTCAGACTTAGATCAACATTCCCCTTGTGGGGCAGAAATTTCAGCACCTCATTGCTATCTTCTGAGCAGCTGCAAACCACAGAACAAATGCACGTTGTTTCCTCCTCTAGAGAGACATCTGCCTGATGGATAATAGCTCATGTCTGCTACTTCTCAGCCTGGTGGCCAAAATCTGTGCCATGAGTTGGAAGATGTTATCTTCATAACCAAGTGAAAAGCTAAGCAGAAGAAATAAATGTACTCACAATTAGACGATATTAAAATTTGTGCATGTAAAAAGCTACAACAGAATTTCCTGGTAGCGCTGGTTCTGATATCTCACTGATTTTAAGTGTTTGATTTTAATCTTGGTTTTGTAATTATGTATGTGTGGATGTGAAGCTCCCACTCAGAATGCTTTTTTGCCTGCAAAAGTTACCAGTTACTACTGTCCTGAATGTTTCTGAGCTATGTCTGTACTTATTGCATATATTTGCTCAACATTTTGTTAATTGTTAAGTTGTTCAAATTAAGATTTGTGTTTCTTTCTGTAAGTGTCATAGCACTCAGCACATCTAAACTGTAAAACGTCAGAAGTTCTCCAATATAAGCAATATATAAGCAATATGAGTGAAAATAATTATTTTCATTCATTAAGTTTCATGGCAATAAGTTTGGTTCTCCAAAATAATACGAACATTATCAACAACAGATGGTTTGCTCTCATAATGCTTTAATTCTATTCTATTATTTTTTTCTAGTCCAAAATTTATTATGACACTAGTAATGTGCAGTACTGTGTCTCAGGATGGGAGTTGTGTTATTTTAATAATATTCATAAGTACTTATTATGCAATCAATGTAGACCAAATAGTTTTTGAATAAAAAATTCTCTTTTTGTGCAACAGTTAGAAAAATAAACATTGTTATTGTGTGTGGAGACTTGGGATGTTCCCATAATGTAAGAATAGAATATTATTATTATTCATGGTGTTGTCACACTGAAATGTAAAGAAAGATACCTTTCTTCTCCATAAATTGTTCCAATTAAAGACACAATGAGAATGTATTTTACAAATACTCTGTTAGTCCAAAAGATTTTCAGATTTCTCAGTGCCAGATACAGAGAACTTCATGCCAGAGAGATTTTTAAGTTGGAGTCTTATAAAGAGTGACAAGTTAACACCTTTTTAATGATGAATTAATGGGCAGTAAAAGCATTGCAATTCTAATATGTACAGAACCTTGTTTTTAAAGGCACAGATTCAGTGAGAGTGGTTCTGTGACCTTTGTGGTACCAGTAAAGGTTGGGTTCAGTGCAGGCAACATCCAATCAGTCTTTCAAGGTTAACTACACATGCCAAGCTGGGAAATGAAACAATTACTAACAAATTTTACGGGTATATTCTGTCAAATTTAAAAGGCAATAAGAAGTCTAAATTAAAAGTATGCCTGAGGAAAGTACCCAAAAATTAAAAAAAGAAACTAGGAAATTTGGGTTGGGTTTTTTGGTTTTTTTCTCCTTCCTTAAGTTGTCATTCTGAACTAGGCACTGAAAATATTGGTGGAACTAAAGAGCCTATGTGGGAGACACCACATACTGTTGGAGGGAAAAACCCACAATGGAGGGGGCAGGAGTGCTAAGGAAGGATGACATCAGTCATCACCTGGGCAACATTGACACAGTGAATGTGAATGATTAATTATGCTGTAATTAACTTTTAATTAACTGTACCCTGTTTTCCTTATTTTAGAAACTTAAATAAACTTCATTTTATGGTATTCACTAAACCAATGAGCAGAGTCTAGAATTCTGCTCTAATTAAAAAGTCAGCAATATGGCAAAACTGTGTGCAAAACGTAAACGTCTCTTTGTAACTGAAGTAGTTTCTTGTATTTTGAAACACTTTTGTATTTTTTAACTACTTCCCATTAGTGGCAGTACATTGAAGTCCCAAAAAATATTTTATCATAATCTTGCATATTTCAGGAAAAACAGGAAAGGTATTTTTTATATAACTAAATAATTTCCCAAAATTACAAGCTCCATTTCTCCCCCATGTAACTGGAAACACACTCAAAGAAATAATAATAATAGCCAGAGCAGGAAGTTGAAAAGAGCAGATCTAAACTTGCTGTTTAAAAAGTTTACATCGGGAGTAGAAATATCTGATATTTGAAAAATACATTTCTGTGCATTTGTGGGCTGATTCTCAGTCAATGAATTTCACCCAGTGGATCCTCTGAGATCTTTCAAAACTGCGTTTTTGCATGTGGTAGCAAAATGCTAGATTCTAAAATTTATATCTTGTCATTTCGGAGTAAGCAGAATTTTGCCATTGGCTTCAACTCAAGGTAAGCAGTGATACAAGATATGAAAACATGATTATTTTCTACTTAAAAAAAAAAAAACTCCTTTCTTAGAAATCAAATTTCTTTAAAAAAATATATTCCATTTTGAAAGTGTCACTGAATAACTGCATACAGGCATTTAGTTCCCAAAGAGAAATTGAGAACAGCCTCTAGCCTGCAATCAAGATTAGCACTCTGCTTTGGCTTTCCTCAAAGAGCTCCCCATCTCCAAACTTGTGAGTGTATTTGAAAACTCTCTGTCTTTATTTTTGGGGCTTTATTTTTCTGCCTCAAAATCTCAAGTAAATGCAAACAAAAATAAATTCTTAGGCAAGAGAATTCTTGTTGTCAAGCCAGCTGTTCCATCTACATTTCTACAGACTATCATCTTACTCTACCTGACTTTATGATAAGTAAAGGTCTGGCTGTCCAGTTATGCCTGTGAAAGGGGAAAGCTCTGCTATATGTTTTGTAAATGATGACTGGAGAAAGCCCTTTCCTTTTCTCTACTGATTTTCCTAGTTCACCAGCATGCAGGAGCAGCAACTTGTTGTTTCAGTTATCTACAACACATCAGCACTGCTGTATGCTTGGGTTCCTCCTCTGTTCTTCCTATCTCCCTGCTATACAGGTCCCCTTTGCAGCCATAACTATAAGTTATATAGCCTGTTTTATATGCCTGGGAAAAGTAGATAATCTTCTGATCTCATAACCAACTAAGACAGAGGTAGAAGTTAAAGAAGTGAATATTAAAAGTGTGGAGGTCAAATCAGTCAAGTCAGAGTACTTCAGAGGGAAAAACTTCGCATTTGAAATAGGCGATTGGAACAGCAGGAAAACATACGTATTTCTGTAGAGTATGAGCTGACCCATAGCATCAGAGGTTGTTCAGAGAGAAGGTGGAACACAGATATATGGGAGAGAAAGAGAAATTCTTGCTGATGTCAAAGTCCTTGGTGTTCATTTCACTAGCAAGGAAAAAAGATGGCAGTGATATGTGAAAAAAAAAAATGCACAAGTTTTTGATGACCTGCTGCTTATTTTTTCAACATATTCACATGCTGTTGGCTAATTGAGGAAAGGAAAACTCACACAATTCAGCAAGTGAAATATAAAAGTTCAACCTGACATCCGTTCAATTATGACTTTTGCAATAACATAAAATAACAAATGCACTTAGGTAATATGGGTTGGTTTTTTTTTAATTTAAAACATTAGTGAAAACTGTTGTCCCTTTCTACATGGTTACCTGTATATTCCTTTGTCTCCCTAGGGATGTCAATTGAATTTCAATTTATCAGCTCTGCATTTCTTTTTGTATTACTCTGATGTATAGATTAACCTGTCAGACTTAAACCCAAAGGCTTTGACCTCTACTCTCCGTTAGGTACTTCAGGATTTTCTTCTGCAATGGCATCTACACAAAACCTGTGGTGGAGAGGTTGTGGTGTAGTTAGGGAGCGCTAATTATAATTAATTAATCAATTTATTAATGCTTTGGAAACTTTCACATTCTGTGATGGCTCCCTAAGTAACTTCATCATCTTATTTTCATTACCTTCCCCTTGTCTATTCCCTTCTTTATTTTTGTCTCAGATCTGCTTGCTGCATCTAGTTTCAAATTAGATTGTTCAGGGCAGGGCCAATGTCAGACCATGTTTGTACAGTAGCCAGTGTGTTTAGGCCTTATCCTGACTGGAGCTTTTGGACACAACTGTAATTAATTATCATTTACAGCTGAGACATAGGAATGTTAAACGCCTTGTTCAGGGTGTCAAAGCAAGTCAGCTGCAAATGAAACCCAGATGGCATCTTTCTTTACTCCAACTGCAAGACCACTGCTTGTTCTGAGGGACTTCTGCACTGAAATAAATGTTCTAAAATATTACAAAATATTCCGAAGAAGAAGGTCGGTGTTTTTTATTTCCACAGACTTCTCAAGAGAAAAAGGCCTCAGATACCTCTTATGTTAAAATACAGATCTTTCTTAAGTCTATTTCTTTTTAAGCCTCTGGTTGCCATAAAATAACTTCTTGCCTATTCTCAATAAAATCTCTTTGTTTTATTCTATCCAAAAAATTTTCAGTATGGTGTGGAGATACAAAAGATTTAGAAGATTGAGAGAAAGTGATGTAACAATTTGGCCCTGAAGAGGGGACTGGCAGTTGCCGGGGTAGATGTGTCGTACTGTAGGGATATCACGGGTAGGAGTGGCTGCTCTTAAATACACCTTTGCAACATTTAAGACTATAAACACTCATGCTGAATATGACTAATTCAGGAATTGATTCTTATCTGTTAGTAGGTTATTTCTACACCTTCAAGAACTTAAAACAGTGTAAGATGATAAATATTCAGCCAAATCCTTCAACTTTGAATTCACAGAGCTACATAGTTGAATAAATTCAGCTGTAGCCTTTCTAAACCATGGGCTACAGACTGCCATAATCAGATCTTTTCTATTGTTTCTACCATCAACAACAAGCTTGAGTGAGTGACATGGCTGCAGTGTTCTTACTAATTAGTTGGAAGGAGACAAACTTGTCAAAGGCTTAACAACAAATAACAATATATATTAAAATTACTGAGTTTATGTGCATCTGCATGAGCGACTGCCATGTAGTGTGCTTTTTCAGAGATGGGGTGGAAATGCTCTTTGATCAAACCAATTCTTGAAAAGAAACATTTAAAACAAAGCTTTCAAGTCAGTTTTAGGAAAACCATGAAGATTTTATGAGAATTCTTACATATCTGTGGATCTTAGATTATAAAACAATAAAGAAACTGTATAAACCACCTTGAAATATGTGAATAAAATTAATTGTGAAGATAAACTTCAGATACAGAGATTATATCTAACACCTGCAGTGGCAATGAAAGAAATATACACATTAAAATCTGCATCTGAAAAAACAAAACAAAACAAAAACCAAAATAAACCCTTTCTTAGTAATTTGTAGATATCTAAATTCATCAGGTGTCTCCTTTGGTGTTTTGAAGCTCCCTAGATTCTAGTGTTTCTCCAGTGGGCATGCTCAGAGCACTCTGTCCTGCAACTGGGAAGATCCTGCCTCTCCTCTAAATGATGGTCTACCTTATTCAGCCTGACCTATCCCAGTGCTAACATACCTGAGAAGAGAGATACCCAAGGCTGTGTCTACACAGGTCATTTAGTCCCAAATGAGAGTGCTTTTTTGAATATAATCTGACAGTTATCCTAACGCAGCACAATTAGGTTGGCATCATGGGTTGGCTTTGAAGCATGTGACTTGCTTTCCATTCAAATGAAAATAAATCAGCATATATGGTCTAGGAGTGCACCAAGATTTACACATCTGAAGTTAGAGGAAACTAATGGTTTGTAAGCTACAGCTTACTCTTACCTCATTAGCTTGGAGTATGCACATTTGAGTCTTCCCACTTGAATGCTGAGGTCTGCCAGGAATGCTTTATTTGATCCTAATCTGACTCTCCTCATATTCTCTGATATGGCCAGGCTGCTAAAAAAAAATCTACTTTTCCAAAAAAAAGTGCTACTGACTGTATCCTCTGTATTAACAACTATTTATACTTTGTTTTTTGTTTGAGGTTTGTTGTTTTTTTGTTTTTCCTATGACAGCTGACGGAACTTACTTCAGAAACCAGAGTATCTACTTCCATGTTTTAGCTAACTAATTACAGGAATAATATTCTTGTAGTCAGATTCTCTTCCTGAAACTGGATGGAATTTACCCTGGCTACATCATGACAATGAATACATTTCTAGTTCCAAACAATTAATTTCTGCTGAGAAAATCATGTCTGTCTAATACTCAGCCCTATTGAACAGACTCCACAGCTTGACATAGATTTTTAACTTCAGTGCTAGAAACCGCCAAGTCTCATTGCCTTCTCAGTATTGCCTCTACCCTTTCTCCTGTATCACAAGGCCATTTCATATATTAATTTATTTTGTTTTTCTAGTTCCTTAGATAATCTCTACTCACAGAATCTCACAAGCTAACTTTTCTTTTACAGATCACAGCCTTCTGCTAATATTCTGGTAAACACATTCAGTCTTATTTTTGGGTCATTTTCTTTATCCTCCCTATTTCTCTAAGTTGTGGCTACTTACATCCCTTCTTTATAATCTTTCTTTGAAGGTATTTATAGACTCGTATCATGTCCTGTATTAATCTTTCCTATCCTCAAGTATATAAAATTAGTTGCCTCATCTCTTTGCTTACATCTTTTTGTTCAATGTGCAGCTCTTGTTCTCACTGCCATTTGTTTGCATTTCACATGTAAATTTAGTTGCTTTTACGTAAAAAAATTTATGTGAAATTTACTCTTGTTGACCCTGGCTAAATGCCAAGTGCCTTTCAAAGCCCCTCTTTCACTCCCCTCCTCATCTGGACAGGGGAGAGAAAATACAGTGAAGGGCTCATGGATCAGAATAAGGACAGGGAGAGATCACTCACCTATTACCACCCTGGTAAAAAAGGGCAAAATAGATTTGATTGGGGACATAAACTGATTATTTTACCAATCAAATCAGAACGGGATAATAAGAAATAAAACCAAATCTTGAGCACCTTCTCCCCACCCCTCCCTCTTTCTCAGGCTGAACTTCACTTCCAATTTTCTCTGCCTCCTCACCCCTCAGCAGCGTAGGGGGACTGAGAACAGGGGTGGCAACCAGTTCATCACACATTGTATCCGCCACTGCTTCCTCCTCAGGGGAAGGACTCTTCACACTCCTCCCCTGCCGTTTCTCCCACGGGAGACAGTCCTTCGACAATTTGTAGTTTTTACATGAACTGCTCCAGTTTGAGTCCCTTCCACAGGGCGCAGTCCTTCAGTAACCAACTACGCAGGGGTGGGTTCCTCCATGAGACCACAGGTCCTGCCAGGAGCCTGCTCCAGCACGGGCTTCTCACAGGGACACAGCCTTCTTCAGGTATCCACCTGCTCCAGCAAGGGCTCTCCCACAGGCTGCAGGTGGATCTCTGCTCCACCATGGATCTCCATGGTCTGCAAGGGGACAGCCTGCTTCGTCAGGGTCTTCACCATGGGCTGCCTGGTGAGCCCTCGTTTTTCACTGGTCTGCAAAGTTGTTTCTCTCACATAGTCTCACTCACTCCTCTCTTTCCTGCTGTTGCTGTGAAGTTTTTCCCCCTCACCTTTCTTAACTGGGTTATCCCACAGGTGCTACCACTGTCACTGCTGTGCTCAGCCTTGGCCAGTGCTGGGTCTGTATTGGAGGTGGCTGGCATTGACTCCGTAAGACTCTGGGAAAGCCTCTGGCAGCTTCTCACAGAGCTGTCCTTATATCCCCCTTACTACCAAAACCTTGCCACGCAAACCCGATACACCTTTCAACCTTTTGAAAAAAAGATTAAATAATTTTGAACCTCTGTACAGCTAACATTCCATCTCTCAGGCTAATCCTTATCTGAAAGACCACAGAGAGAGGGAATACTTAGATAGTATTTATATAATACTCCTTTCAATCCTTAAGTGATTTCCAGAAAGTTATAAACAGGTAAATCTGCCCATAGATTATGGTAATTTGATTCTAGTATTTTTTTACCTGTATTTCTGAGGAATGGATATTATTCAATCAGGTTCCACATGTCTGCACTCCTTTGTCTGTCTGCTCCTCTCCAGTAATTCTCTAATCTGCTGGCAATTTTAGTTTCAGACACATTTGAGAGAGGAGTAGAATCATGATAAGTATGTTATTTCTCTAAGACTGATGAAAACAAGTGATTGGGTAGAAAAGATGGAGAAAGTTACTAACTTTATCTTCAGAAAGAAGAGAGCTTTACTGTAAAATAGCACAGTTTTATTAGACACCAGAGAATCTAGTTTTCATTGGTGGTTTCTGTCTCACAGCTTCCCTAGTATTTGATAATGCAAAACCCCTAAATGAAGTTTTCCCAATGCCTAATTTTCTTAACTGCAGATGTTCCCACTGGATTCTCTATGCCATAAAAAGACATGAGTTTATTCTGCAATCCAGTATAATTCAGTTAAAAATTATCAGTCAACCACACGACACAAATCTATTTGCAGTCAAGCTATTTATTTCTTGTGATGCTTGTTATGTATATTTGTCACCCTTGTTCTTTCTTAGATTTGCTACTTTTTAGATAGCTGTCATCTACCCTTTTTTTTGTAGTCTCCTTTGATTGATAACTATGTTGACTCTCCCCTTGAAGGAAACTTTGCTTCAGACATATTGTCCCCACATTTTCTCTGTTATGCTGACGTTTTGAACAGATGTCAACCTTTTGCTCCTGTTTGGTATCATGTCTGTTCTAGCTCCCCAGTTCATGCCCCACTCAATCCACACTAATTAGCAAAAGAAATGAAAGAGGTGTTTGCTTTGTAAAGAAGTCGAACAGTTATTCTACTTTGAATCTGATTCTTGCTCACCTTCTGCCCTTAGTTTCCATCTTTGTGGTTTTTATATAGAATGTAAACCCTGATTGCAAGTACATACATCCCCCCCTGTTTTTCTGTGGAAAATCATTTTTTGCATGGTGGAAATTGTAGCAGAGTTAAACAGCCAAAACCTCTGCATTGCATGGCAAACAGGATTGCTGAAAATTTTCAGGTTTGGAGCTAGACTGGCTAATGAAAGTAACTCAAGAGTTGAGTTCGGACTTAAGCCAACACTCTAGGGACTCAGAGCTAGCTACATGAAAGGACACTGGCACTAATTGCCACTGCAAGTACCTAACTCCAAGTTGAATTCTCAAGTTGCTTGCTAAGGTTTAGCACTTCAGGCTCAAGCTCCTGAGGTTATCACCTGTAAATTTCTTCCTGTATTCAAGGACTGGATGCTGGATATGCTTAGAAGAACTTACATTCTGGCAGTGCAGTTTCCATTTAATTTTTACATAGGTCTGTCTGCCCGGCATGCTGACTACAGTGTTTTCAGCACAAGTTTCCATTAAAGCTCTTGACCCTGAACTTGGAGCCCAGTATTTCAGTATATGTAACAGAGTACTTAAAAGACTAAGAACTGCAATGTGGCACGTCAGTCTTTTATGAGGATTTAACTTTGAATACTAAACAGACAGCTGCCCAAAAGTGACATCTGCAATGGTTTTTGGGTACATTTCAGACCTGAAACTTTACTGAACAAGCCCCACAGGACCCCTCCATCTGTTCTTCCAGCATCCTACAAGTTTGTCTACATTTAGATGTGTCTTCCTTCACGTTCAGGAATGGAATATGTTGACGCTTTGTTGATCTAGCTCTTCATACAGCTGGATGGCACTTGGAGTTAGGAACCTTACAAACTCAAGCCCCCTATGGGCCATACCCTCTGTATGGCTACACTTTGTATCTCCACAGCTGTCACTTCGAAGCAATACCTACCACACCTGCACAAAGGGACTGAAAAATGGACAAAAAATATCAAACACAAATCCATTCTTAAAAAATAACTTATCATTTCTTGAGTAACCTGTAGTTACTGTTCACCTATGAGTTTAACTGGCTCAATTAATAAAGTAATTTGAAGAGTTTTAAACTTTAGTGAGAACTGTCAGTATCAGTTGTGGCTGTGTTATTATTTCTGATGCAACAACTCAGCCATGTTCTATCACATGCTCCTTCCATTGGGCATAGCATTGTGCACCTATTCCATACCTATCCTTTATGAAGTGATTTCCACATTTGGTGCTCAACTGCATAATCAGACACAATAAATATCTACAACTACAGGACTGCTGAAGGAGACAAGAATCAAGAAACCGCAAGAGACCAAAACCAAGCCAGCTAGTAGGAAATATGGTTGTATCTGGCGTGTCACCCACCTTCTCAGTTAAAGCACTGACACCAGAGTTTATGTGAGAATGGCAGTCAGAGCCTCAAGTTCTCCTGCTGCCCCAAAAGCAGCTTTCCATTGAATAGTAAACTTAGTAATTTCTTGTGAGAGCAAGACTACAGATGGTTGTACAACCGTTGGACTTACATGTAAGCTTCCTTATGCTTATAACATCATTTAGTGCTTTTCTGTTCTCACCTCCCTTCCACTGTCCATAATTTTCATAGGAAATGTATATAGCCACTGCACAGTTTTTTATGCTCAAACATTTTCAAGGATTTCTCTGAATTCAGATGACAGAGCTTGTAGGATTCTGATTTGTTATTTATTCATTAATTTTGAATTTCAGATCAGCACTATGTTTTTTTATAATTAGCCTACCTAAGTTGATCTCAGTTCTAAAAGTGGAAAATTGTAATTCTTAGGCTATAAACGTGAATTTTCTGACTAGATCGTAGAGGTCCAATAATTTTCAGAAGTAAAAATTTTTAATAGTTCTCAATTTAGGTGTAATTGCCTAAATTCTTCAAAAAATGCACTTCAGATGCATATCTCTTTTTTCATATCTATGTGCTTCAGAAACCTGATAATCCTCTCATACTTGTCTTTTACTGCCAAGAGCCAATAACTTGCTTTTAAATAGGTGCCGTAGTGTCCAACATATCTCTATTCCAGCACCTAGTCAACTCCTTGGGAATTTGAGACATACCAGGCTGCATGCACGGTCAGAGCATATCCTCAGTATTGGGTCCGAAAGGACGCTCTTCCCTATATTTTAAAAAATCCTACTGGGTTTCCTGGATTTCAAATTGAAATAGAGGTTCAAGCAAATTGTTAGCCGGCATCAATATTTTGTCTGAACACAGAAACACAGAATTATTACTTTAAAAATCCTCTTGGCAGAAGAGTATTTATAAGTATTTTAGTACTGCAACAGTGGTTGCAAGGGAGAAGGATTTGTTGGCATGTCACCTGTAGCTTTGGAAATATCTTTTATATCTGCATAATGGATATGACTACTCTCTTTTATCTCTTTAAAATTTTGCCTTTGGTGCCCAAGCGCAATTAGTGAATCTTCTGTACTTTCCATGGCTGAGATAACAAAGTTGTCATTAGAAATAAGATGGATTCCAGTAGTGACCACAGTGATGCTGCCTGGCACTCCTAGATAATGCTCTCCCCTGAGAAGCCTTACCCTAGTAATTACTTTCTTCTCCCTTTTGTCAACCTATTTGAAATCTATCACTTTTAATGAGTATTTATCTCCAAGTCAGTAAATCTGTAATAGGTAGCACTTTGTATAATGTCTTATTTTAGTCCATTATCCATGGTACTCTATCCTATCTACATAGGCTTCATTCCTACAATTTGCTCCACGTTGACTGAACCCTTTGTTCATGCAGAACCCCTTGGACTTCACCACCATTCCATATGGACCTAAGACTCCATCTGCATGGATAAATGGTGAGATCTGGGTCAGTAATTACAACATAGAAAGTGATTAGATTTTTTTAAAGCATTGACTATTTTTAATAACCTTACTTTTAATTATTAATTGGAATCCCCCTAAATATTCGCATATTGATTCCCTTGTATGCCTGAATATTATGCCTAGAATCTATGAAAAATTAATTGGCCAGATTTTTCCCAGTTCTTTCTTCCTGCCGTATAGGGTTATTTTTAGTCTCTGAATCCCTGGCTTGATTAACATTATCTGCAAAAGTTCAAAAAGTCCTTTCAATAGTTCCTTAAAATATTCAGGTGCACCATTTTTAAATGTCCAGATGCGTCTTAATTTTGTGCAATAGTAGTTAGTAAGCAGAAAAATTATTACAGGGTACGTTAAGAGAGATAATCATCAAAGATGTTCAAGTCAGTGAACTGCAACTTGCAGGGTCAAGTACTGGCCCTACAATTAGAATCTGCATATTTTTATTAGTATTAACAAAGCTCATGACTGATTTTATCCTTTGAATTATTTAGCCCCAGTCAGGACAGAGGCTTTGTTGTTCTTGGTAAAATACAGATGAGGAAACAACCCTTCTCAACAGGCTCAAGCTCATCATGAAAGTTGCATGTGACTAAATCATTCATTTGATAGATAATCCAGGTAGGGAAGGATTACAGCCAAGAAAGGGGCTATCTCCTTAGGAAAAAAGCTCTTACTGAACCAAAGTGGAAACTTTGGGACAATGACCAAACTTTTTAATTTGTTTACAAGGACTCTCTTAGCAGCTCCCGACACATGGAGCTCACTGCTATTTTCAGACTGCAAGGAAGGTAGTCATCTCTGGTGGTGGCAAATGGAATCCATGAAGGAACACTGCAGAAACCACTGTGACACATGTATGCTCCCCCTTCAAAGAATGGCCAGCCAAAGGTCATAACCTCTGCAGATCAACAGCAGACAGTGCAATCACCTTCAGTGTGAGGAGAAGACAAATATGGGGCCAATGGTTTTTCATTTTTAATTGCTTTGTGCATATTTGGGAAAGATCCATGTAAGGGAGATCATCTGTCTTCTCTGCTTTGCCATGGTCCACACATGGATGCAATTGTATTCACACAGCAGTTTGCAAGACCAAGCCTGTAAATACATTTAGTAAGTTACAGGCAGACATAAACTAAAACCATGTGTATTTGCTTTTGAGGCAATCAGCTTCAGTAGTGTTGTCAGCACCTCTGAGAGCCCGCCCCAGGTGTAGGCGACCTTATTCACTATAAACACATGCAGTGAAATAATTCTGATGTTATCCATTTATGAGGATGTTAAGAGGCATGACACCACCCAGTTCTTAGGTGTTTCACTGAGGAATTTTTGGAACCTGATTACACAGAAAGGGCTTTCACTGGAAAATCTTGAAGCAATTTTTCTAGGATAAGTTTTTGTGCTGTTATAAATGAAGATTTATTCATGAAGAGACACGTTCAGCTACAAGCAGTAAGCAAGTGTAAAGATTTTTCCCTGCTTCAGATGTCAAACTAAAGCCTTATTAGGACAGGCACTGGCTTCTGGATGGCAGGACACCTGATCTTGGAAAAATCAGAGCTATGAACTATTAATCTAGACTCAAATCCTCCAAAGTAGTTTCAGCAATGTGAAAGCCCACAGACTTCCTCTGGGTTCCACTCAGGAAGGTTTAGGTTTTTAGGTTCATAAAGCAATCAAGAGAACGTTTCATTTCACCAAGAACATAGACATCTACGTTTGTCAAAATATTTCACAAGATCCCTTTCTGCTGATACAGGTTTATTACTAACAGGGCATGTGGGGTTTTTAACAATTGTTTTTAAGCATATAACATTCTATGACTGCAAGTAGCCTAGAGGAACCCAAGTCTTCTCTGTAGTAAATGTTTTGATAACTTCTTACAAATTTTCATGTATTTTATCACGTATTTTATGTAGAAGAATACTCCCTTTTAAAAAGGGGAAAGATTGACCTTTGTTGTCTTCTTTTACTGTGGATTTGCCTTTACCATATAAATATGTCATTACTCTTTGTCATAGGCACAATGGTCTTGACTCTCAGCATTTTAATTAATTAATTAAATGTATTGACTAGAAGCACAAACTTGTGTTATTGCATTGCATAAACATTTCTTTAATTGTATTTTAAGTAAACATCTTCCCTTTCCTTTCAGCAGGTTCACCTTCAGTCAAACAGCCCTGCTCCTCCCTTCCCAGCCTCAAATCCTCTTGTTTTCTTCATATATTCCCCTTAGTCTATCCCAGTTCCTTTGGTGAGGTGTTGAGGGGTGGAAGTGTTTGGGGACACTGTGTGATGGTTAATTTCAGATCCTCGGTTCTTGCTGATGTTGCTCTGCTCCAGAATGGGTTGCCAGGGGCTACAGTCTTTCAGCGGTTTCCCTGCCATGAGTCTCCTGTGAGCCATTGTCCCTCAGAGGTGACCCCCTCTGACACAGAGCTCCTCCTTCCAAGAGTGCATCTTGAGCTATGCCTCCAGCAATGTCTCCTTCAATGCATCTTCTCCATTTCTTCTTCCCCACAGCAGCATTTGGTACTTTTGAAACCTGTTTTGGCAGAGGAGCCACGTGCTTCTGTGACTTGCTGAATTTTTACCACATGATGGAGTGCTAACACTTGTTTCAGGGCAGCTGAGCCCAGCTGGGGACAGCATGAGACAGTTTGTGGCATATTCCCTCAGAGGTCGCTCTGCATCATCTTGTCAAAACCCTGCAACTTCTGCCCAGCACTTCAAAAAAGAAGTTTCATATTTTTTTAAAAAAGAGCATTTAAAAGAGTTAGAAAAAACTTGAAGAAAAAGGGTGAGATAAGACATTTGAAAAAATTAGAGAAATCAAGACTTCGGGAAAGAGCTATTGAACAAGGGTCTTGAAGACCAGGATATCATGTAAGTACCTAAAAGAAGTTCAGGCTTGGTAAACAGAAGACCTAAACCACAGTCAGAGCTCAAATGATGAGTTGTGGACAGAGAAACATAAAACTTAATATTCAATGGCTCATTAGGAAGAAAGCTGAAGTTATTTGAAATTATGGTCCACCAAACCATTACTCTTTATCTCTTGCCTTCCTCTTGATAGCATTTCACACCACAGGTAAAGGGTTAAATTGTCAAAAAGGGCTTAATGTTATGAATTCTGGTTTTAAAGCAAACTTCCGGACAGTTGCCTCTTATTCCCCAGCCCACACTACACTATATGTCAGTGGAAGAAAAGTGAAGCAGAAGATAGATGATAGAAATCAGTGAGAAGAATAATACAGCTGAAGGGATTTTCCCTTGATATAAGATGTTTATGGTGTAATTTCTTTTTCAGAAAGAGTTAAAAGAACACTGACAAAATGTTGGTGAGGGCATCCGGCCAAGAGACCTCTTGTCAAAACCTTCCTTCATCTGAGTTTACATTCGTCATGAAATATAGCAATAGATAGACATATTACCACAAGTCTATCTGCAAGTCAGAAGTTCACATCTCACTCTATCGTGGGTAATTATTGATATATTAAAAATACCAAGGTGAGGGATTAAATAAGAAAGAATAATTAAAAAGTTAGTATCTTCCCTTGGTTAGGGTACTCCTCCACTGCAGAAAAGATCTCATGTTAAATCACAGCTGGAAGAAGGTAAAGGAGGAAGAAGAATTTAATATATTCCTGATTTGAACCTATACTTTTCAGTCTCTCATTGAAGGGGAAGGAGAATCTCTCTGCCTTTTGATGGATAGACATGCTCTGCAAATTATTATTGTGATGGATCTGTCAAGCAAAAAAGGTGGAGGAACACATGATTTATGAATCTTTTGTGAACCTAAGCATGAACTGGAGCTTCAAGAAATTCAGCACTGACTAGGCAAGAGACATTTTGCTCATATACACCTATCGAAACTTGGATACCGAAAAGACATCACTGGAGAAAACTTAGTCTGTCATAGACACTTGATAAATTGAAGGAATTTTAAGTGCTAATGATAAGTATTACATTGCATGCTCAGAGACTTATTAAGGCCTCTAAATGACTCTTGAAAACCTACTGCAAAGTGGTAGGTACAACAGGCAGCCATAAGATACAAGTAGAATAGAGTTTTTAAGTGACATAGTATATAGACAGAAAAGGGATTACTTAGTGAAGAAGACAGATGGAGTGAACAATTGAATGACATTTACTAAACAGGAGAGGAAAGCGATAGGGAAAAGGGACAGCTGTAATGAACACATACATGGAGAATGGTGTGCTAGATTTAAAGGACATCTGGTGTAAGGGACAGCTGAAGTGTGTGAGTGACATGCCCTAGATATACGGTTGGAAGTTCTGTGCCTGAGTGACAGCTGGCTTAGCTATCATGGGTGACATGTCCTCCACAGAGGAATACAGTGCAGGATACAAGTGACAGCTAGTGTGTACTTTATGAGTGAAATATCTTTGTTACAGCAGGCAAATATGAGGAAAAATTATCTGGGGTGCCTGAGCAACATGTTCCTCACCAAAGAAGGAAGAGTTAGACGCAGCACAAAGACTCAATGCACAGGTAACATGACCTAGAAGGGGAAAAGAGCAGTGAGGGGACCAGTGCAATAGGACCAGACTGGATTAAAGAATCCTGGTGAGAAGGAGACATCCTAAGTGCAATGTATGACAGAAGTGTACAACTGGCTGAAAGTACTGTCAGTGGCCAAAGCTGATAGAGTTGGCAGCTGGCTGCAACTAACACTGATGTGGCCATAGTCCTTGATCTTTCTGGTGTTCCCCTGAAGTGGGTCAAATTTTCCATGGGGACCATCATGGGGATTTCTACAATCATAAGCATAGTTTTTAATGGTGTCATTGTATTTTGTTGTTATTTGGACATTTGTGAAGGAATAACTGGGATACATCAAAGTAGTCCACACTGTACTACTTAGGAGTCATCTTTCAACTGAGATTTTTCCAGTTGATACTCTGCTACAAGGGTAGATAAGTGAAGACACTAGTTTTTGGTCTTAGAGGATTTTTCATATTAATTCCCTCACTCAACAGCATATTTCTGAAGACTCATGTAACTGCTCTGTGATCATGAGGCGGGAAGCCCTGATTATGATCAGTGATATTTGAAAAGAGTCCTTATTTTTCTGAGACTCTTTCTCTCTTTGTGTGTATGTCCAGTCAGTACTAGCCCACAGACACTTAGGTTCTCTTGTCTTATGTTTTATGTATCCGTACATCCAAACCTGCACATATGTATTTATATATATATATATAGTTATATTTTTATATACAGGATTTTGTATATCATGATGAAATATAGAAGAATTTTCCATACAGTGAATTATTATAGATAAACACAATCAGAAAAATAATATAGAAATTCAAAAGTCATCAATCAGAGATCCAGACTCATGAACGAGGCTTAAAATCTATGGGATGTAAATAATAAATAAAACTTATATGAGGCTACATTTCATTCCTCCAAATATGAGGGTATTCTCAGGCTTGTAGCCTTCATACTAAGGACTAGAAACTTCTTTTCTTTTAATGAAAACACCAACCCCCAGTGAATTGTATGACTTCAGGAGCCAGGGATTAAGAAAAATATGAAACATCGTTAAACATATAATAAAATCCCTATGATAGAATCACCTGAACCAGCAACAGTAAGGCAAAAGACCAACTTTAATTTAACCCTGGAGTGTGATGCAACACAGTCCCACAACACAGGTCACATCTGTGAGGCAGAACTTAGCTCTCAAGGATGCTCAAATTCTCTTTTATTGAATATTCTTCATAAGTATATTGCAGCTTTGGCCTCTGAGAAGACTTATGGAAAAAAATACTGTGAAGTATAACATTGTAGAGTGATGTATAGGAAGAGACAGGTTTTAAAATGCTTGATCAACCAGTCTCTCTACACAAATTTCACCAAACACTGTTACTGGTGATCATCTTATACACTTATTAAAAGAAAAATGCTTGTTCTTACAGCTGGGAATAGCTTTTATCTTGAACTGAATAGATTCCATGAAACTAAGGCTCAGGTGTAGAGAAGTAAATGAAACTCTGACTGTTTTCTCCCAAGCAGATATGAAATGGCCAGATCCTGGGCATCCTGCCTACATCCACACATTTGGTGATTAGAATAAGTGAAAATGAAGCAGTAGTGGCTTTTTGTTGACATAGTTATCAAAGGGTTCTTTGGAGCTCAGAGGTGCCTGCTAGAAGTAGGATGTGCTCCACAGCTGCCAAGCAGGTGAGGACTATACAAGATCGTGTTTGGTAATGGGTAGCACCAATTTATCTGTAAAACTCAGAAGCCTCTCCAGGGCCTCTGAGCAGTGTGAGCTCACAGTGCATCATGCCTCTTTGGATTTCTAAAGCAAACAATAATCAGCCTGAGTGCTTAGAATGCCCAACAGAAAAGCTGCCATTACAAATGTGAAGATAAAAAGGCATGGGTATAAATGAGGCAGTGCAGGGAAGCAAATACATTTTACTGAAACCTAAGCAAACCTACAAGTCTAGTTTAGGAAACGAGGAAGAAGCCTGCTGTCTTTCAGTTTGTTCAGGGCACTTGGACAGGGTCACCCCATCAAAGCCTTATAGGATACAGGTATGGGATCTGAAGAAAAGCCACCCAGATTATTGAGTTATCTCTGCTATCTAACAATAAGCATATTGGGTGGTTGTGTTTCATTAACTTCTCAAAACACATCATGAAACGGCATAGGAATCTTTACTCACAAATATGATATTGGGAAGGTCTTCTAGGATCTCACTGTTCTGG
>VWZT01001849.1:79867-82367 GCA_013397055.1 Pachycephala philippinensis | reverse complement strand
ATTGACTTCTGAGGGTTTTCATGGGGATATGAGACATCAAGATTTGATTTGCCATGTGAATAAGTTAATGTCAATAATCCTGTATAACATCTAGCTATTGATAAATTTATAAAACTGTCTTTGTTTATTTCAGTTAGGGTTTATTGTTACTACATACATAGAGAGCTCAGAGTAAAATGTCAGCCAAAATATTTAGGGTTGGGGTGGTTTTTGTAATTTATTTCCCTGTTTAGAAAATTGGACTGAATCTTATTCTGGCTGTTGTTTATGTGCTTTGGTTTGCGAACTTGGGACTTCTTCTCTAATGGAATAAGCACTATACAGGGCTTTCCCTGTAGAATTGTGCACCATCATATTTCCTTTTATAACTTGGTGAAGGGAACTAACCACAAGCATGATGTGAAATGTTTGCAGATGTGACAATGCTCCACACAAATAAAGAAAAAAACCCACCCACATTTACAGCAAAATGCAGTATATATTGAACCAGGCCATTCAGGTAATGATACAAAGAACTGAAATATATGTACCGTGCTCCCTTCCATTTAACGTACTAATTCTGGCACCATTATCAGGATGCAGCAATTTCAGTGCAGTCAGAAGGTGGCTCTAGTGCTTTAATTTTGCTATGCTGCCTACAGTAAGATCCAAGGAATAGAAATTACTTTTGTGCTACATTTTTTTCAATCAATTTAACTGATGTTCCAACTGGAACACAACATTTGATTTTATATATCAAACAACTTCACACTCACGAATGTGTGCACACTCATGAATTTTCTACTTTTTAAGGTTCAGCTGACCAAGTGACAAAGAACAACAAAGCAAACCAAACCAAAAAATTAAAATATTAAAGTTACATCTGACACCTCTGAAACACCTCCCATTAACATACCAAGACATATGCAATCCCTTTCACTGAGATACCATGAAGAAATAAGAACTTCCCTCCTCTACTTTGGCAAATCAACCTTTGCTATCTCTGCAGCAGTCTCAGAGAATTGCTGGTTATTGGGGTGATTCTTCTGGACTACAAGTTCAGGTGTATAAACGCAGATTAATCAGCCTTTATGTAGGTGAAACACAGAGGGGACATACAGAGGGGTCATGCCTGGACAGATTAGAGAGATGCTGCTTGCCCTTCTTCCCATCCCGCTGGCTGTTCCTCCTGATGGCTCAGAGCCATTAGATGCTCATCAGCACGGGCCCTCCCCACCCCCATTACTGGCCCTCTCCAGCCTGGCCTGTATTCTGGTTTTGTGTCCCCACTCCTGATCGTCTCCTCCAAGGTGGCCCTGAGAGCTGCCTGCCTGCTCTCAGCTAATTCCAGATGTGAGGCAGCTGTGACAGTCTCATGCACTATGGAAAGCTTTACACTATTCTTAGAATTTTTTCCCTTTTATTATTTTTATCATTATTGTTCTGAGAGCATCTCCTAAATGGAGATTTATAGGAGCATGTAAATGTGTAAAATGTTGTCCCTGCCTTGACATATTTGCAGTCCTCAGAAAGTATCCAAAGTTCCACTGGCATTTACATGAAATACTCCTTTTGACAGGATGGCTCAAATGAGTCAAACAGGATAGGGACAAATCTTTTGCTACTTTAACTATAGAAATACACTTTTACAGGTCTGATCTTTTAAATTTTTTATTAAATGCTTATTATTTAAATAAGTTGATATGACCTGTACCTGTCTTCAGTGTCATCAGTGTTAATTGTCCAGCTTTTTTAAGAGGTCAAAGTAGGCCTCGAAGAGACATTTGAAGGAAATAGAAGAGGTCAGACTGCCAAAACAACTGAATTCTGCAATATGGACGGGGTATGAGGATTCCTTTGAATGGCTTTTCCTATTTTAATGAAAAATAGTTGCAGGAAAAGCTTCCCTTCATTTTTAAAAATGTATTCTGTATAAGTAAGAAATTAACATTGAAGTCCTTGAAATTGAGCACAATTAACATTTGTTGATCAAAATAAGTTAAATTTCTTGCTAGTCAGGCAAAGATGAAATGGTTTTAAAAATACTTCATTATAATAGGTCTGATTTATAAAATTTATTACCCAACTAGTGACTTTTAGAGGTCAGTCACTTGCTAGTTGAGTACATAAAAAAAATTATATGGAATTTTGTGTTTAACATTGAAAGCTTTGGGAAAGAATATGGAATTCATTAGATATAGTGTGTGGATCTGTTTTAATGTTGTACAGTAGTTTAATTTATTTCATATAACATGCAACATTTTCCAATAAAACATTTCTAAAGGTATACTTGTTTTGTGTCATAAGGCTGTTTTAATAAAAATGAATTGTGTTTCTGGTCTTTCAAATCAATCCAAATGAAATACTGTACTTTACAGCATTTAAGTGGCTTTTTTTTCCCCTGCTTCTTTTTCTCCACCCTCCCCCACCCCACCCCCCACCCCCTTTTCATTTAGTGCTGTTGCTGGCTTTGGCACAGTTTTAAAACATGCCCTTTCAATAAAAAACAGACCAGCAAACA
>VWZT01001849.1:55000-75000 GCA_013397055.1 Pachycephala philippinensis | reverse complement strand
TCACACCATAAGTCCATCAAGTTGTGTATCCTACTGTAGTAGTGGAATGAGGGATTAAATAAGCAACAAAACAATAATAATGCATACATCCAACCAATAAAAAACCAAAATTATTTCCCTAGCCTTGTAGGAATCAGTTTGCATTCCAAAGCACAAGATTGGGTTAGTGTTAGGAAATGTTATTAATGACCACAAAATTATATGGGGTTTTCCCTTTATTTTTAAATGAGCACAGCCATTTCACTTGGCTAGATTAGCTCTTGCATCAGTGAATCCCTTGAGCTGACAGTACGACTAGCTGCACTTAAGGAGCCATTCTTCTCCTGAGAGGGTAACTGCAGAAGGAAGAAGCAGTCTGTACGTTACAGTAGGTACCACAACAGAAAACCTTTTATATCCATTTCCCTATTTCCCTGTCTGTTCTTTTTATGATAGTTTTGATTTTCTTTCTTAATGGATCACCATCAGCAAAAATTTCCTCTTTTGAGAGTAACATCTTTGTGAATTCTGCCTGGGTGTTTAACGTTTCTTCGAGCTCTGCCTGATGATGATCCTGAGCTTGGGATAATGCTTTAAATTTTTCAGTTCTGAGCAGTCATCTGCAGAAGAACACAAACCGCTCAAAACAGACTAATGTGACCGTTCCCAAAATAACTTATCTGCTGGTTCTTGGTGGACAGTGGAGCATGAAGACAAAACTTGAGACCAAGTGTCCTAGTCAAGGAGGAAAGGAAGATGTTTGAAAGAGATTTTACAGCATGGCTTAGAAAAGAAAATACCCATTTTTTCCACCTGGGAAGCACGGATATGAATTTGTTACTGAGAAAAGAATGTTATAAAAATATCTAAGCTGGATAGAAGGTTATGTGAGCTGCTCAAAATGGAAAACAAAAACGATGTTTCCAAGAGAGCAATTATCTTGCAGCCTGAGGATTCACAAAAGGTGTTACCAGGGAGGACTGTGGCAAACTGTTATGAATCTCCTTCTCTCCAGAAACACCAACTAGAATGGTCTTCCCTATCTGTTGCTTTCACCTCCCTTGTCTGGTACTGGTCATTAAATCTATAGTTCTTTTGGTGAGACATGTATTTTTTGCCTTTTTAAACAGTGAAATACTGCAGTACTACCTCAGCAATTTTATCACACTCTGTATCATGGAGACCAACACAGCTGCCTTCCTACCAGAGTCTTCAGCTGCCTTCCCACCACAGTCTTTTCAGTGAGACCACGAAAGAGAGTGCCAATCTCTTGAGAGTCTGGCTGCATTACCATACAAGTGCAAATGTCTTAACAAATCCCAGAAGATGTAAGCACAGCTTCTCAAACTGTCTGAAAATTAATGAATGACAACAAAATGCAAAATCAAAATCAAAAGGAACTCTTTCTTTGATATTTTCAGTGTCTAAAGAAAAGCTAAGAGAAAGCATTTTATTTATTTATTTATTTTTAGTCTGGGATTCTGAGCTACCATAGCATCATCAAATTCATTCATGTTCAGTTCTCTCCTCCCACTCTGATTGTCCCTGGTTTGTTTTGGTACTTAGGGTTAGAGAAGCTAATGATGTGAGATAGCACTGGATTTTTTTTATGAAAAAGGGTCCCATTACCTTTACTCTCACTTTCTTGGCAGTGGAAGAGAAGCTTCATGCCACAGGCATGGTTTTGGACTGGAAGAAATAGAGAGTGAGAAAGACAGAGAGTTTAAGCGAGAGATGGAAGAGAAAAGGAAAGGAAGCAAGCAGATTAGAGTGAATGCCTCTATAATGTTTTGGTAAAATATTCTGGTTTATGAAGTGCTCTGTAGCTTTGGTTTTATGAATGGAGAGAGAAAAAACTGCTTATGAATAGTAAAAACCATATTTTTGCCAGAAAACTTAATTTCTGCTTTTCCACTTTAAAGTTGGAGACTCTGTGAACATTTTGTGAACTAGGCCTAAAACTTTATATTTTTTTCAGGCTCAAAACAGAACTGTCTTTTAAGATTTATAGGTTTGGGTGTCTTTTAAAGTGTAAATTACTTTTTTTGCTAATATCAAAATGACAGCCTCAGGAGCTTTTCTAAAAGATGGGACTGCAGCAAATAACGTGCAAGCTTCCCACACTGTGCTGTCAGAAGGCCTCCATGACATCTTACAACACCCTTGCTATTTCTGTCCTGATCCTCCTTCACTCAGGAGCTGACAATCCTGCTAAATCATGTGATAGGTTAGTGATGTGGGAAAATGTCAGCATGTGATTACAGTAAATCTCCAAACTCGGTTTCACTTTATGTGACCCATTCAGGATTCAAATTTAGAAGCACAGTTCGGTGAAGATGGAGGAGAGATGTGCAGATTACACATTCCTGGATCAGCCTGACACATTAACACAGGGGTTCACTCAAGGAATGCATTTTCCCTCTGGGTTTTCCATTGGGAATGGAAGGAAAGGGAAGACAAACTTCAGTTTGTAGCAAGGGCTTCAAGAAGTCCACTGGATGAAGCTGAATTAAGAAATCCAGTCTGCCTTGAGTGCCTTTTTGATCAGCAATTCCTATTTGAAAGGCAACTCCAAAAGCTGCTTCTGATTTTGCTGGGGGTTGCCAGGACCATCTCTTCCCCAAAGGAATTTCCACCTTGGAAGTCCTGTGATTTCCTGATTTCGTCTTAATTTTTTTATAGGTGGTGTATATAAGCAAATTAAACAAATATAGTTCAAGTTCCCTACTGGATTTCACTGAATTTTATTTGTTAAAAGAAGATTTGCTTAGAAAAATCTTTTAATTAAATCATGAGTATGTGAGTTACGGATGTATACTTAGTTAACAGTGAAAGCTACCCATGTTGCTGGGAACACTGTGAAGTTTGAATTTCCAGGTATATTATTTTCAGTAAAACTGTCTCAAGCCTCTTCCCCCTCCTAGGTGTTTTAAGCCAAATTGTGCAATTTGTAGAACCCAGAAATCTGGAAGTACGTGGAGTGGGTCATTCTGTATGTTGTTAGTGTAAATCCTGAAATCAGTAATTTCCATTTAGTATAATATACTGTTGAGAGATTAGGAAATATAGGAAAAAAAATGGGTGCATTAATTTTTTCCTTTTTCCTCTCTGGTTACCAGGACCAGGACCCAAGGGAATAGCATGAAGCTGTGTCAGGGGAAATTTAATTTGGATATTAGGCAAAGAGTTTTCACCCAGAGGGTGGTTGGGCACTGGAACAGGCTCCCCAGGGAATTGATGATGGCGCCAAGCCTGACAGAGTTCAAGGAGTATTTGGAAAATGCTCTCAGCCACATGATGGTATTCTTGGGGCTGTCCTGTGCAGGGCCAGGAGTTGGACTCAAGGATCTTTGTAGGTCCCATCCAGCCCAGGATATTCTATGACTCTGTGTGCTTCTATGAAGGCAGGCATGGTCAAAAGTAAAGCTGGTGTCATATAGCAATGACTAAAGACCAGAAGTAAGGTTTTGAGCCAACACAGGAGTAGCAGGGTAAGCAGTCCTGGAGCTTTGAGAGGATGGGGAGGCAAGATGGAAACAGCCAGAGTGTAGGAATTAAAGGACCATGTAGGTGGTGGTGAGTACACCAGTCACTCAGTAACACCTCAGAAGAGAGGAAAGGGCTTCCCAGTGGAATACAGGTGAAAGAAACCCTTCCTTACCTCACCCATGCTAAGTTATGTTTGTGTTTGTGCTCCTATGGCCTTTGGAGAATAAGAGGCATGTGATCATAGCATGCTACCTTCCCTCCCAATTTATATGTATTGCAAATATTTTTCTAATTCAGTTTCAGTTCTGTTCAGGAAGTGAATAGTGTGTTTTGTTTTTAAACCTAGAAGCTACATGCTATAAAACATAAAATAAAATACAGCACCACAGGGAGCCCAGCTGCCACATAGAAAGTTGATCTTTCTAAAACCCTCCGGCCTGAAAGAAAAAAATGAGTTTAGACATTTTTATAGGATTTCTCCAGCTAAAGCCCACCTTCAAATCCCATTTAACTTAGTATGTTTACATGTGTCAAATTTTCATTATGTAATAAACAAGAACATATGTACAAATATGAAGAAACTAAAATCAGATGGCTGGTGGACTGTAGAGAACTGTGATTATTCAATTCCCTGCTGATATCTTTCCAGAATGTCATATCCAGCTGCAGATTTTGGCAACCTATAGCCATTTCACCATCCTCAAACAGCACTTCGTATTTCACAAAAATGCCTTTTATTATGCAAAAAGAGACGCTCTACATATTTTAGAATTGGGTAGCTCTAAAAGACCAGTACCATTTCTAAATATCACAGGATTTCACTGTAAGGTGTTGTTTTTCTGTAATATTGTAGAAGAAACTTACCCTTACTTAGCTTCTCACTTACAGTAATACCAAATGAACCACTATTCTTGTTATACCTTTTCACATACTTTTACTAGAAATGGTCCCAACTTCTGGGAGTCTGGATGTGTGGATACGACATGTACCTCACCAGCCACAGAGGATGAAGAACATACAAATGGCCGAGTGATGCATGAAAATAATAGACATCTACTTGTCTGCAAAGATAAACAGAGAACCAGCAGCTGGAGCTGCTTAACTGGGGGAAAAGGGCAGGGAGGACTAAAGAGATGAGAGGCAGAAGAAGGCTTTGGGGAGCAGTCTGATGCAGAAAGGGCTCACCTCATCCTCCAGCAGAGGAAGCCTGTTCTGCATCGGTAGGGTACCAAAAAAAGGTAAAGAATTGACAAAACCAGGCTTAAAATATCTCAGGCATCAATCACTCTTATTATTAATATAGGTCAGTGGATGATGTCTTGCCCAACAGATATAAAAGCAGCAAATATCACAAGTCTAAAAATCACCTGGGCAGTACATATAATACAGAAACAGAGAAATTAAGCTGCTATCAGACTGTCTCACTACAAAGGCCATTGTGGTAGACTCCTTTTCTGAAATAGGGAATTTCAGCATCTCAGCACATTTTTTAGAACTTGGTACAAACAATGGGGAAGTTTAACAGCATCGAAGTAATTCTGTGGATGACAGTATCTTCCACTAGACTTCATATTCAGTAACTGCTGCTGTGGAATATGTGTGTTCTGCAGATAAACCCAGATCCATGTCAGAATTGTTCTCTGCAAAGACCGCCTGGAAATATGGGAAGATAATTTTGCCTCTGTCCTTTGAAATGGAGATCAAAAACTTCACTTAACACAGCTGCCCTGCAGTTGGGGAAACTTGGTTCTTTTTCATAGTTCTGGTCAGGCCTTGTCCTCCTGGAAATTTTAGAGATAGTAAGAATTCAAAATTTTTTTTTCCTGAATTCTATCTTCAAAAAGCATTTTCCTTCTCTGAGGGTGCCTGTTTACAATAGGTTGACAGGAACACAAAGCAGCAGCAGCAGTGATTCATGTCAAGCTTACTGCAACAGAGTAAAACTTTCCTTGCAGCATTTTTTCCCCTGTCTAAAACCACCGACGTGCTGCCAAAATTATCCTGGTACCCAATGTACGAGATCTTGGTGAGCAGACTGTGATGAGGCAAAACAGTCAGAGATTTAGATAAAGATGGAAATGTTCTAGAACTTCTTGATCACCTCATCAAGACCCTGGGTAAAGTATAGCTGATGGAGCTGCTTTAACAGGGTTGTCAAAATATCTCTGACAAAAATCTTCCTCAAAAGAATATTAACAAAATTAAGCAGCAATTGGTAAAATCAACTACTCTGACATAGATTAGAAATCAAAAGACAGAAAACAAAGCAAAAATAATGTATGAAACTTCAGCATCACAGATAGTTAATGTTTAGGTATCTCAAGTTCCCTGATTGGGCAAATGATGCTGACAGTTTTTGCAGCAGTTTAAAAAAAGAAGTGAATTTAGTATAATCAAAAAAAAAGATAACAGTTTATCACTTCAGATAAATGCCCTTAATTTAGATAAACGTGCACAAAATTTTTAATTTGTGTTTACATGTAGGGTAAGACAGACCACAGTTGCTAACCTCTGCCTGCAGCAATAACTAAGCCATTTCATTTGCGTGTAGAGATTTAATTTAGGTTCTATAAACAAAACTGTAGATTAGAAAGACTGAAAAACACACTGCTTTATCTGCTGAATGTCCTCGGGGCCAGAAAGAGAGATGATTTACACAAATCATCTGCAAAGAATCTTATTTTCCTGGAACAAAATAGTGCTATGCACCATTTTACAATGCTTAATGAAATCCCTGAGCTCTTGTTGCAAGTCCTTCTCACATAAGGAGAAGGACCTTATAGTCTCATAGTTCTTGCAGGGTTTTATCCTCATTGTAGCCAAACGCAGTGTGCTGTGAAGGTGCTCAGTACCAGGCAGGAGGAAGCTGCTTCACTGCTAATAATGATATTTTCTTCAGGACTATGATACATCCATAAATTTTTCCAGCAAGAAAATCTAGCAGCCACTCAGGGACAAACTATAGGACAATTGCAAGGGCCTCACCAGCTTTGAGGCAGTGAGAGTCCTTCACAAAACCAACTGTTCAGGAGCAAATCCTATCACCTCTCCACCTCCCCCTCATCACTGCCTTACACACACAAGCAGCAATCAATCGGCCCCCAGCTGGCAGACACACTATTTTTTCTATTTAACAACCTCCAGGGTGGTCTCTTTCACTAATCCCCCAGGCTGTACAACTGAGCTGGATCTGAAGTAGCTTCTGCAGTCAGCTGTTGGGAGGTACATAAAATGTAGCAGCATTGCTTGTTGGCAACAAGGCATTCCTCTAAGTTTTTTCCCCATAGCCCCCTCTCAAGCATACCTTTACACTTTTCTTGCATAATGTGCATTTGTTGCTTAATCTTTCTGAGATGAGAATGAGATTTAAAAGATGGATCAGAGCAATGAAAATAACATTTAACTGTAACATTGTTTTAACCCTGAAAGTTTCTGGTACAAATTAAAGTTGAAAACGGAGACAAAATACGACAGTTTTTAAATCAACCAATTTGAAGTATGGCAGTGTACCGAAAAAAGTGAGCCCATGAATTCTCCAAGTGAAGCTTTCTTTGCAGTGCCAAGCAAGCTCTCTCAGTGTGTGGGAGCAGATTACCTGTGTGGCACTTCACACCTTTCCCCCTCGGAGCTGACAAGGCTGGACTCAGCTCAGTGCCCAGGAGGGGTCCCCTCTGGCAGCAATGTGAAGCATACCTTCCTCTCCCCGCCTAAGTGCTCTCTTTATTGGACTTGAGCAAACGCACAAAATTGACCTTTAAATCCTGGATATATTCACCAGGCCAGCTTCTCACTGAGCTACTTCAGTGCTACCTGACATTAGCATCCAGCAGGTTCAGTGGTAGCTCGGAGACACATTGTCCCCAGGCAGAACTCCCACGGATCCTCCACCCTCAGATCTGAATATCATGGGCTACATTCTCAGATAGGCAAGCTAATACCACTCTGTCGCTTTATAGTATTTTATACATGCTGTGGTCCTGGCCCATTTTTTCAGCTTTATTCCCGAATCACTTGTGTAAGCAGTGTCAGAATTTGGTCCTAGGAACAAATAATATCTTTTGAAAATAGATTCCTGGAAGATGAGGTAGAAATGTTTGATGCTGGTTAACCTTAAAAAAGGATTTAAGTTAGCTAAGCTGATTGGAAGGAAAACCAGCTAAAATCCTGATAGTAACATCAATGCGTAAAACAGAGCACTCCTAAAATAAAATTAAAATAGGTCAGAAGTTTTCACATTAATACTTTCATTCATTCTGTCTGCTGGAATAGGTTTTGTGGAATCACTCGTCATTTTAATGCCCTTAATTCATCCTGTTTAAGAACCAAATATTACATAAATTATTATCAAAGTTTTCTTGTAGCACTTATCTTATTTTTAACAACTAAAGAATTATTACCAAATATATACACCACACACATTAAAATGTGCAGAGACCACAAAACATTTAGATTAATACTAATGAGATAATCCACCTGCCTATTTCACTGCACAACAGCTGCACAGATTTAAAAGGGTTCAATTAAACTTTATTCAGTGCATAGATAATTGATCCAATGTGGAGAATGATGTCACTGGTAGGTTAAAAAATATGTTTTACCTTTTAAAATAAAATTGCTCCATTAGAAAAACTGGAAATATAAACCTGACACATAAATCATTCTCGTAACTTTGTTTTATAGAGCAACACAAAGAAGGAAAATTAAGCAAAATCACAGCAGATACGAAATGCAGATGCCCATTATTTCGTCTCCTCTCAAAAACAGGAAATAGAAATCTAAATGAGACATTGCTGTTGCTCCCCTTGCATATGGGAAGTACAATTGCTCTTTGTTATTTCACTGTATTTGTTTTCATTTTTTTCTGACAGCTTCCATTTTCTTAAAGGTTTTGCCTTCCTACTCTCCACAGCAATGAAACACCACTGTTTTCCTATTCTAATTACTAATTTTAGATGGCACCAAAGTTGTGTAAAATGCTTTTTTAATAAATAGAGAGGAATTAATCTTTAAAGATCTGTCCTGCCCACCGTATGCCTGGGGCGCTCTAATGGTTGCTGTGGGAGCCTTTGGTGGACCAAGAGAACATATTCAGGACTTCACTCCAGGCTGCTGAAGATGAAAGCACAGTTTCTTGCCAATTTTGTATCTCTCTGTATTTATGGTAGTGGACTGCAAAATACATAATTTCTTGATACAGCACAGCATTATTTTTGACACTGCTAGTGGCAGTCAATAATCTGCCATTCCATCCACTTCATGTCAAGATATTACAAATATTAATAGAGAGAAAGGGCAAAATATAATACTTATCTATCCACTGAGACATTACTGTAGTTTTCATCCTTATAACATTTCAGTAGCTATGCGGAGTTGGCATTGACTTTAATCTGAGACTGTCAAAGTGATTTCAGAGAGACACTGAGGAAAAGGCAATTTAATCTGCATATGCCACCAATAACAGGTTTCTCTATCACAAAAGGAACTGTAAGCAACTTCTCACTCACCAGTATGTTACATGGTCACCAATGTGAAGGAACTACCTTCTCCTTGCTTAGACCAGGGGCCTGAATACTTCTGAGCATGTGAGAGCTGTCGGAGAGGTGCAGCTGTTGGATACACTTGCAGCACCTGAGCCAGATATCCACAGTCCTCACTCCTGCCAGAGGCAGGATGATCTGCAGTGCTACTGGTGCACCCTAAAGTGATGGGGACTTTGGACCCAATTCTTTGAGTCGCTTGAGCAATATATTTCAGACAATAATGGTTGGAGACAAATTTTATCAAGCTGGGTTAATCATTCAATCATGATATTTTTTAATAGCTTGGGCATAAGTTACAGTATGTATCTCCTTCCCATTGTGCATGTAAAACTTACTATTGTTCTGACTCTAAACAAGAAAAACAGTGCTTGAAAAAGAACTTCTCCTAAAAGAGTGTATTTCCTTTACCTGTATATTGCTGTGCACGTTAGATGAGTTTCTGGTGAGCGATATAGAGCAAGCAGTGCATGCCAACACCGTGTGCAGAGGTGAACATACCTAGAGAGTAAATCACACTCCAGAGGGTTTAAGTAGACCTTACTGAGATTCCTTTTCTTATCTATGATTTTGGATTGTTGCTTCTTGAAATTTAGTGTAATTAAAGTTACTATAGATATATTTCAGACAGACAGATAGACACACTTATTAATATACATACACATACTACAGTTCGTTGTTCTTGACTGTGAGGGCATATGATTATTGACACTGTCAATTTTTATTTCATTACTCATCACTGCTTACTCCGAGTGCTAATAGTATATTTCCACAGAGTTTGTGTGTGCTGCAATGTAAATTCTGACATTGCTAGTGTCAGTCACTAATCTAACTCATTCAGTTCATGTCAAGATGATACATCACAATGCTCAACAACTGTCACTCCTGCTTTAAATAGATCTACATTTTTCTCAACTTTACAATTAAACACACCTACATATATGTATCTTCAGTTTCAAATCAAGTTCCGCTTTAACGATATGACCATGAAGGTAAACCAAAATATTTTTCAAAGCAATTACTAGATCGGATGAGGGTTTTGCTGGTTTGGTTTGATTTTTACAAAACCCTTTTGAAAACTAAAAGCAAACTGAAAAAATCCAGATATGTTTAAAGTTGTTTGCAGGTCCACAATTTTCTCCCCTAAACATAAAAAGCACATTTTTTGTCACCAAATTGTCACTTCTGTATGCTTACTAGCACTGGTTTGTAGTGTATTAAGAATTCAAAATAAAAACCATCTGTTTAAAAATGTTTACTAATATGAAGGGTTAACTAGAGTGTTTAAATTAACTAACATCACTTTGGTTTTGAACATAATTTTAAAGGGAAGCCTAAGCTTGATACCATTTAATCCTCTCCCTTTTCTGGAGTTACTCCTCTGCCTCTCTGTTTCTGTGCTTTAGTTATTAAGTTTATGTTATTTCCTACAGAATGCCCAAACTATGCTTATTCTTTCTTATGCTTCCCAAATATTACTGTATTTTTGTTATACAGCTCCTGATGATATACCATATTCTTCCTTTACCTAAGTTTAGCATTCCTTTTGTGGAATGATAACATTCTTTCTGTGCTTTAACACAAACTTGCTTCTTTCTCTTGCCCAGGTCTGGCCAGTGCTGATACATAGTGGAACGTGGTGCTGTTTGGGCGATTGGGCACATCCTTGTTTTAGCCTCACAAGCTGAGCACTCCTCTGAGAGCCAGGGCCAGGGAACAGGTTTGTAACACACCCCAAGGACAGCTCCTGTGCCCCTCTGCCTGTCTGCATCAACCCAGGTGTAAACTGGTCTGTGTTTGGATCAACAAGGAGCAAGAACGGGCACAGGGGCTGTTGGGCTTTCCTTTGTCCTTGACAGGAGCTAAGGCAAATCCTTCAGAGGAAACTGGCAAGAAGAGGTTAAGTACTGAGCCTATAAAAGTGATATAGCATCGTCACATATGTATACATTTCTGGTGAACCTGAGTTCCCAGCCAATCTGCATTAACATATTCCTCAAGAAAGTGTGCTTAGGTTTCTTATCCTTTGTAGTTCTAAAAGACAAGTTTATGTAATACAGAAAGCCCAGAAAAAGATGTCTTTTTTGCAAAAATTATGCAAGTTTTTGAACATGATAAAATAGTTTTCTCTTTCCAATTTTTCCCACTCACTGTGGTTTAGTCCTTAGCAAGACTAGAACCTTGTATGTTTTAAAGAAATGAGATTTTGGAACAGAGAAGCAATAAATAGTAGACAATTTAGTGCAGCAGTTGTACAATATAAATAGTATCTCTCACTTTTAACAGCAAATGAAGTTGCATTGATCTGGACACAAATAGACTTAAAGCATAGGAGAATCTGTGGTGAAATGGTTTTGGTTGAATCTATTCCAATTATTTCATTGATTATGTGCATTTTCCCCCACTGTATGCACTTACACATGTACGAGAACTTCAAAGAAATACATCCAGGGCCTAGCAGGATTTTCAAAATAATCTAACCTTTTAAAATCCTATTGGGAGCCTATCTACATTTTTAAATGCCTAAACAGCTTTTAAAACCTGGCCATCTGCAACCATAATTTTATCCTCATATAAGAATGTGCAATGTAGTTTTTGAATCTTCCTCCAATTTCTGTGGCTGTCTTACAGTACATTTTATGCCTAATTAAATAAACATGAGGGGAAAGGGAACTTCAGTTTTGTTTTCCTACTGATTTATAGAAGAATGCATTAAAGCATATAAGTTATCTGTGTGAAGTAAGAAGAAAAAAAACAGTAACACACTGATCTATATTCTTTATTTTGTATAATTGAAAAGACATAATGATAAGAAGGAGCAATGGTGATTTAGTCCATTGATCTAAGAAGTAAATGCCTATTTACGAAGGGCTAAGCTATATCACAGATGAAATTCTAGGGAGAGCAGTAATGCTCTTCTAGGTAGCATAAGAAAGCCTAAATAAGTTTGTTTATATTAATGAAATTACTTAAATCCACTGAGTCACTAAAACAAGCCTGGTTTTACACAGTGCAACTGAGAATAGGATTTAGCCCATAAACTAATTTAATTTTTATGGATGAGCATACACAACACACAGATAATAATGGAAAATGAAGAAGTCGTATTTCCCATGGCAAACATAACTCCTCTAGATTGCAGAGATGTAGATTATATGAATGATTAAAATGTAACAGTAGTAGAAAATACTACCTATGCACTTGGAGGTCAAATTTTAATTCCTGTGGGAACTATAACTTTGAAATCTCTGACGCATGTATTTAAATTTTCAGACATAATGTTGATTTTCATGTTGAATATAATTTAGCTTTTGGAATCACACATACCATTCCCATACTACTCAGTTCATCTCTCCATAAAGTATGCTTTAGATGTAAGAGTGTTTAATATGACAGCTCTGGCATACCTCTGATTAATTGAGCTTCTTTCTAGGAGTTATACACACCACTTGATACCTAAAAGTCTGACCTGCTTTGAGTTAGGACTTGATCATCACTACTCATCCCTCTCACGAGCAAACAAGCCTAATGACAGTGTTATGGATTCAGGAAAGGTTTCAGATGCAAACAGGGTAGGCTGCACAGCTAAGACATACATATATCCTTTATTTAAGATGACAAAAAACTTAAACATATCTTTCAGTACTGTCTCATGCAAACAGAATACATCACTAGCCTGGACACCAAGTTATTTAAAGCTATTATTTAGTACCGTAATAAGTAGCAATTTAAATACAAGGTAAAATCATTACATTGTCTTGTTTACTACTGATGTTAATGTCAAGCTGACGTGTAATGCTCCAAAAAAAGGCAGCCTATGATTTGTTATCATTAAACTGTCAGTTCTGTCGTGTTAGGCATAGATTCATACTATACTTCTTTCAGCATATCCCTTTATTTTCTATCAGTCAAAAACTGAAGTGTTTTAATTGTGTCTCTGCTATTTTTCTATTAACTGTTTCGTGCATTTTTTCTCTGGCCTTTTAATTGCAGTTTAATAGTGGTCATTAACACATTAAGGGGTGTTAGAAGAACATTTGAAGTCCTCTTGACTTCTACCAAAGTTGACACTTCAATGCTAGAGTAATTTCAGCTATTCATTTATTTAATAGTGACCTATGCAAATGTGGAACCATGTCATTTTACAAATTGACTGTAATAATTAACTAGAAAGGCAGAGTAAAATGAAACAGGTTATAATTAGAATAAAACTGCTACAGTATTACGTCAGCTAGAATAAAATAATCTCAAATGATTAAATTGGTTTCAATTATTAAGAATCAGTTTAATGTACCCACTGTTCTGATTTTTTACATTTCTCTTTTTTGTGTGCATTAGATGTCACCTCATACAATTTATGCATTTTATTCATCTTGGTAAAACAGGCATTACAAAAGTTTAATTAAGTAGTAAAAGACTTCATATTATTCAGTTGAATTCTAAATTAATTGCAGAAAGAAATGATAGTGCATAGTACATACCATTCACACACATTTTGATTAGATGCATCTATTGTTAGCTAATATTTCTCTGTCCTAGTGTATAGATAGAAGCACTGATATAGAGGAATATGCAGGTATACACCCAGAAATAATGGTTCTGGCTCCCACAGTATGTCTTTAACTCACATGAACAATATAATTTTCAACTACACTTCCTAGATCTTTATCTTCAGGGCACTCATGTCACTGCTCATAATAAATATCGAATTTTAAAATTACATTTTCCTTAAAAATTTCACCTTGCTTATGCAGTTAATTTTGCAGACTGTGCATATATAGAAAAATACTTAGATGCTTGTAGGTGCACACAAGCTTACATAAGATAGACATATTTGACAATAGGCAGTGTATAAAAACTTATATGTTGAAGATGACAAGGGAACATTATTTTGATCTCAATTTTCAACATAGTGGCTTATTGGCAAATCTGTTTTCTTTGGCTCTACTTGCCTCTTGTTAACTCAGCGTTGAGCTTGCCACAAAATAATGCTGTACATTATATGGGCAGTAGGGTGGACAGCTTCTGATTTAAAGCCACTGTATTTAAGATTGAGCTTCTTCATTCTGCATATACAGTTTAAAATTATTGTTAAATAAAATTAGACATTTTTTATGTGAACAAATTTTTTGTATTGCTTGGTTGACTTGTCAAGTACTTTCAAGGATTGTGCCTCACTGTTCTGCAGTGAGGCTACAATCTCTGATGCTTAAATTTGTAACTGTATATCAGACTGTAGCATCATTGACAAAAGTTACTATTTTAAGATATATTTCCCATTGCTGCTCTGATGTGTTTGGTTCCAGCAGGGGCAGTTAAACCAGTAACTGAGTGTTTACATGCTGTGTTCATTATGGCTTTGACAGGATTTCTACAGTCTGCTTTAAGCAGTGATAAACAGTATCATGGTAAACATGTAAGTGATCTCAGGAGCATTACCTATGCAAGTGTCTCCTTCAGTAGATGGATTTTTTTAAAAAAATATTCTTGTGTTCAAAAAAAGTTGGTGATTTGAGATGTTATCATCAGTGGAAGAGTATTTGGAAGACAGAAACCTTACTGGTAAGTCTGATGACAGTTTCAGCATAACAAGCTTAAGGGAAAAAAACACTGTTAGCAACATACACAACCCACAGATTTGGTTATGAAATTGAATGTGCTCCATGGTATCTCAGATCAGTGGAAATCCTGAGGCTCCAGACAGTTAGCCTCTTCCCCAGCTTCTCAGGAAATGGTTTTGGGAACCCATTAACCTTTGACCACAGGCCACCAGACAAGCTGTTTAAAATCTCGGAGCCTTTACGTTCCATATCTTTCAGGAAGCAAGATGCTGACTGCTGATGCAGTCAGTATTCCAGATTGTGAAAGAGCTCTCTGACCTACCTGTCACACCCTTGCCTTTCTTAGGGTTCCTGTGAATTTGCTAAGATCACTTCAACACCTTCCAAACGGAATTAGACTTCTTTTTATTGTATTGTAATTAATGTTATGCAGTTAAAATAATTTATTTATTATTAATTACATTTTCCAAATGTAATTAAATTTCTTTGCGTGGAACAAAGACAATCACTAGATCACAGTTAACTGTATTCATTCCACAAAATATAATTAATATAGCAGATTATGGTAGCTCAGTACAAATAACCCATTCCTGAATGTCTTACACCTGTTAAATATGGATAATTTACACAAATAGTTACTTATCCTAGAACAATTGCTTTGCAAACCTTTGTGATGAATTTGCTGGAAATCTGCTTTTTGAGCACTCCCTATCACATTTCAGCAAACATCAAACAGCCCAAAGATGGCACATGTAAGAATTTGAAAAATGCATCTCAGCTTCTCAAAGAAATACAGGAAAAGAAATATTGGCATGTGCAAAGTATAATGTACATAGAACTTTACAAGAAAATAGTCTAAAGAAGACTTGGCACTCTTTATATAAAAGATCAAGGAAGATATGGCTATTGCGTGACTGATGTGCAGCAGGAGCGTCCAGTGGCTGCAGCAGGAGGTTGAGAGTCAGAGTGACTGAATAACATTGCTGGTAAGCCTTTGGCAAACCATAAAATTTATTTTAGTCTCCAGTCTACAAAGTACCTGCAACCTACACCTCACCCCCAAAAAATAAAAAGCATGAAATAATGTCAGTGTTTGGCATGTGGTCTAAACTTGTTTAAGATCCAGAAGTCCTCTCCTGGGGCTTAGTGGAGAATGAAAGCAGCTTCTCTGAGCCATAACAGCCAGCTCAGCTCCTAGGCAGCTATAGGACTATATAAGTTAATGATGGGATTTAGTTTAGATAACCTGGCCTTCTCTAAATGACTTAGTTTTAGTTTAATTCTATTACCAACATTCAGCCATAGCATGGAGTAAAAAAGACTACCTATCCTGTTCGCTATCCTGAAACTTACCCAGTTCCGTATTTACCACTTCCATGGCAGTAGAAAGATGAATATAAAATTAACCACTCATGTTGACCCAGCAAATACATCTCAAAACATCTATAAGACGTTGGCTGAATAAGACCCATGTATGTTGAAAGGAAAAAAAATCAAAATAAACTTCTGCAACCAGTTCCTTACTTTTCTTTCTCTGATTACTTTAAGGGAGAGAAAGTGAGAGAAAAATGTAGGCTATGAAATCCTCCATGCAGGGGAAGAGAAACAAGAAAACAAGGATCCCATAAAACAATACTACTGCTGCAGCTCACCCTTCAGTGCCAGTAATCTTCAGTTTACTCCACATCAGCCTTCAGCTTTCACCCCCAACAGAAGGCTGTCATCAGTTATGTCACCCCCCCTCAAAGCTTTCCTGTTCTTCCCTGTAGTACAGTGACCTGTAGTAACCATCCTAAAGTTGTGAAGTAACTGTCCTGTTAAACAAAATCAAAGTGTATATTCACAAAAGTCTTTATTTTATACAGCTGCATCAACAGGAACAAACACTAACTTACCAAAACGGAACGAGAAAGAAAACGATATAGAAATACCCTTTATCCCATAACGACTCAAACAACTCTTTCCATGCTATTTGCAGCACTGGACTGTCAGAAGTTAATTGATCCTTCTTTGCTTTGTCAATTTTTTTTTTCAGAATAACCAGGGAGATATTCCAGCTTTACCTGTCTAGCAACCATCATTTTGAATTCTTTGAGCAAGCTAGCTTCGATGATCCGTCACGCTTACGTGTATTTTCACAATTTTCCATACTCTTTTATGGCCAGTAATAAAGCCAAAAATCCCCGAAACTGTTTTCCTTTTTCTAACATCCTATTATACATATATTTAATAGTTACGGTGTCTTCCCTATAATATGTCTGGGAGTAGAGTCACCAAGTTCAACAGTACCACTTGCTGGACTAAGTAGTAGACTGCCAGAGTAGTGGGGAGATCCCAGCTGGGCTGTGAGCTGAGGTTTCCACAGATGGAAGGAAAGAATATGGAGTGTGAGACAGGATCACCTTTGTTTTTTTCCATTTTGCTTGATCTTTTAGTCACTAATAGCTGTGTACTGCAAAGACCAATTTGCTATTGAATGAAAAGGTTCTTACAAACCTGACTTGGACTCAAGTAGCAGAGCAGTACAAGCAGAGGTGGTATGCTTAGATTTATAACACAGTCATGGCACAACAGGAGTCCATGGCATTTATGTGGAAGAGTTGGGTTTTCTCCTGGAAAACATTACTCTCATTGTGGGTTTTTTTTCTCCTGTAAGAACTTACCTATTACATAAAGTAATTTGTATCTTCAGAAACAGCAGTGACATCAGTGAGGGGTGGCACCACAGATTATCCCTCTAGTACAAATTTGGTTGATGAAGAGAAAAAAGTTTTTTGTAGCTACCGGACCGATTGTGGCTACTAGCTTTTTTCTTTTGCAATTCCCATTTCTCAACTTCATATGAGATTAACACTAAGCTTTGCCACTGACAGCTTGCCTATTTCAGTGAGATTCACACAAAGAAAACGTGTGAAAAACTGAAATGAGAAGGTTCTGTTTGTAGATTGTTGTAAGGCAGGAAAATAATATATATGTTGAATGTGACTAGGCAGAACTTGAGAAACAAGAATCCCATTACTTCTTTCCTTTTTGCTAAAGGCATATTTGACTTTGCTGTCAATAGCACTTGCAACAGTGAAACAGAAAGAAAGTGTGTACCCATATTGCTAAACTTTGACTACTGGCTCAATATATCAGTGCACAATTGGATATGAATGCATTTTTCTGGCAATGAGTATACAGCAGACCTGATTATCACAGTGGAGGCAGATATATTCAACATTTAAACTTGCTTCCAAATTTTACAGCTATTTTTGTCATAGATAAAATGCCAGCTGTGGATATGAACATCCACAGATTCAGTCTGATATCCAGTATGACTCTAGATGTGCTCATCTCTCTTTATGATTTACTTCTGTATTGCTATCTTCAAGTCTCCTTCTTTTTTTTTTTTTTGTTTTGCACATAGTATTAGTCTGCCATTTAACTTTAATTTTTTAAGCTAACTAGAAAGAAGGGGCTGAACAAATATCGGAAACATTTTCTTTGAGTATCCATTTGAATTAAACAGCCAGGTAACATTTGACCATGTTTGTGACCCTTTCATGTTTGCTTTTCATGAATTTTCAAGTGTTTGATCTCTGTTAGGGAATGGATTAGCAAAAAGCAAATTTGTAATTCAAATGCTGGAAACTACACCAGCGCCAATTTAAAATTGTATATTCAGATATTATATTTGAAATTTGAAATTCACATTGATTTGATTAATGAAGTGAGTTGCAGCCAGCTCATGTCTCTGTATGCCTGCTATTTCACCTGCGGAGGGAAGCGATAAGGTCTTTTCAACAATTTTTATACCTAAATTTAGTCCTATTTTATCAATTCTGATTGTGTCCTGGTGTGATTTAGTGCAGCCTCTGGGCTGTTCTAACTTCTATCAATTGTGAAAATCACCACCAACACTGCTACCATGTAGGGGTGGTGACTAGATCAAATTGGCCAGGCTGGCATCTGGGAAAAACAACTGAAGTCAGTGAAGAAGACGTCTGACTTAATTATTTGTAATCTTGGTATGGAGTGTACCAGCAATATGTTTATTGATTCCAAGAATTCTTACCTATTTTAAAATGTACAGTTTCACAAATAGTTACGGAACATTCAAAAGTGACATTTTAAGACTAAATTATTAATTGCAAATTATTTACTGAGTTCTGATATCATAGATAAAACTGGCTGTTCCTTTCCTCTCTGTTGTCTTGCAAGGACAAGTGCCAACTGCGTGTTGTCACTTGACAGAACGTGAAGATGCACCAAAACCACATTCCCAGTGAAATACAAATACTGCAGCCATGTTTGCTGTGTTCTGTATACATGACTGTTTAAGCAGTAATACAGTGGAACCTAAAAACATTTCTGAAGCTGAGAAGTTTCATAGGGAACTTTAATTTTTTTTTTTTTAAGGATGGGTTTTTGATGCATCTTCTCTTACCACCCATTCTGCCCCTGGGGCAATCAGTTAGCCAAAATCCATGCGGAAAATGGTCTTTCTTACTATGCACAATAACTTCACATTAAAACTTCAAAGCTGTTTGACATACACTAAGAGAAGTTCTAATTTATTCTGTTTTCTTTCAGTACAGGCAAAACTCCTTGATCTCGACATTCTTCTGTCAATTCACGGCCTGTTCCCTATTTCTTTCCCTATTTTTTTCCCTTTCCCAATGGGTGCATTTGCTAAAGGACCAACATATTGAGGAGCATATTATCTATGGACAGTGGAGGATGTCAGAAGAAACTGACTTTCATAAAAAGGGCTGTTTTCTGCCCTATACACTCTCTTTATTACTCATAAAAATTGATTTTCCTTGCTCAGACCTTTTCCTTTCCTTCTGTTAAAACAAACAAACAAACAAACAAATGAGAAATGGTGATATCCCTGCATCATTAATTGATATAATGCTGAGATCAGCATGTCAAGCACATGGAAGGAGAAAATAGAGGCAAATAGATGGTAAGTGAAAATGTAAGGGCCACATGTGAATATTTCAGAGCTACCAGGAGCAGAAAACATAACCTGAGCTACAAATACATTTCTGCTCCATCAGTGAGCAGGGAACTAGTTCTTTGGCATATGCCATTCTTTCCAACTGAGTTTCAATCCAGTGATATGTGCAAAGGATAGGTTAAGATTTTTTTTTTAAAGCCATTTTATGCTACGGACATGAATGTGTTAATATGGAAGATTTTTCTTTTTTTTTCAGCAGAGCTCCATAAACTACTTGTGTTTGTTTATTACTGTGAAACCATTCCCCAGACTCAGGCATTTACAGGATTTTTGGCTCAAACAGGTTGAATTGATCCAGGATTTTCCTGTTAAAAGCCTAGATAAGCTGGAATCAGCAAATACTGTCCATCATCTTAACACATGGACACAAAGGGAGAAGTTTTAACAAGCACTGGCTGAAGTGGGAAAAGCTAATATAATAGATTATCC
>VWZT01001849.1:17500-50000 GCA_013397055.1 Pachycephala philippinensis | reverse complement strand
TTCACCAGAAATTGATTTGGCGAAAGAAGTTTACTGCATACTTAATGTCTCATCCTAAAAATACTGATCAAGAGAGGAAGGAAAATTAACTTTGAGGAAAACACAAGAAATAGACATATATACAGAAGTTAAGGCCGCCTTACTAGAAGTTATGCTAAACCAGCTTGCTGTTTCCTAAGAAAAGCAAGAATTTTACATGGCCTTACACAGCTGTCTTTGGTTTTTCCCTTTGCAAATGTGTCTGTAGGGAGTCTGATACCATTCTATCTGTCTTTTGCAAATGTGTCTGTAGGGACTCACACCATTCTGTTTGTCTTGCTCAATGCATCTCCAGCGCCAGAGCTTTCTCAGCATGAAATCATAAAATAATGATAATGATTAAGATGATAATAATAATAATAATAATACTAAGCACAACAACAATAGTTGTCATAAAGTTCCTCCTTTTCAATGTACAAACTTTCTATTTACTTGAGTTGTGGAATATTGCATTCACACAGTGTAAAAGGGTAAAAATTTTGCCACACTCTTAAGAAACTTGCCATAGAAACTCCACTGCCTACTTCAGGTCTTTAACTCATGTCAAAATTTTTTGCATGTGGCAAAGAAAGTGTCCTAAACCATGTTAAAATTTCCTGTGTAAACTGGTAACTGTTTGGAAAGAAACTTCAAGAAGTAGATGCTGTCAGCTTATTTTAACTGTCAAGCCTTACCTGTGCAGGGTCACTCCGAGTCTTTAAATAAGCCTGCTCCTCTTCATCAGCTTGATGAGGAAGCAGGACTGCTTTTTGAAGCACACAATATCAGATGTCTAAGTTAACCAGGCTAGATGCCACCCCAGAGACTTAGGTCTATGTGCAGTAAAATAAGGTTTATAAACAGTGTAGCCACAATGAAATCTGTGAGAGTATTTATGAAACAAGGATGGTAGAATCAGATCCTAATGACTTCTCCTAGTTTTGCCAAGACCAAAATAATAGTTACCTATCTGAGTGACTATCAGAATCTATTTTATTTTTTCCTGAGCAGCATTCAGTAGTTATTTTCTTATATATCTCAGCTATAAACTTGTATTCACTACCTACCACAAACCTCACACACTCACTGAATTGTGCTCTCTAGGATTCTCATTTCTTCTTCTCCAGCAGGGTTTTTTCCTATTACATTCCTACCCTCTCTTGTTGTTACCATCACTTCCTTATGGCAAAGATGGTCTGTGGGCTTAAGATGAACCCAAAGCTGTTGGAGGTAACAGAGCATAACTGCACCTGATTTTCAATTGCACTGGGACAACAGCAGCTGATACCACGAGTACAGACATGGGCTTGCAGGTCATGACTATAGAAGCACTCAGACTGGGCTAAGTGTGGGAGAGAATAGATGCGTGATGTAGGCAGTGTCAGAGAATATATTTCTCCTTTGTTAAACTGGGATACTTCATTTAATGTATATATATAGGAGGAGAACATAAACAAGAGTCTGGCATTTTGATCCATTTTTAATAGTAACTTGCTCAGTGAAACAGGAGATTAGAGTGGGCTTCTCCAACTAAGACAAGATTAAAAAAAAATGTTATTCCCTAACTGATGAAGTTTTTGTCCCCATAATGGATAATTTTGGAATAACCCTCTTTTATAAGTGTCTAAAGATAAGAAAATGCTCTCAACTGAGTAGCTCTCAACCCTTACATCTTCTATAAAAGCCTGTGATTTGTCATAGAAAAAAAACCCCACAAACCTCTACTTGATCTGCTTTTATTCAAAATTTTGCACTGTATGCAGAGGGGCATCTCCATATGGGTGCAGTCGTTCACCCATCTGGATCTCAACAGAGAATTTAGAGGTGTGAAACTGCCAGCACTCAGCCGTGCTGACAGTCAGGCTGTTCTCTTTAGAGGTATTGAGTATGGACTTGTGTGCCTAAAGTTAAAAAAGTACTGTGGAAATACAAGTTATATTACTATGAAAGCACATGTCCACTGAAAACACACTCTTAATGTTTACACTTGTTCATATTGTATTGGATTTTGTTTTCAGTGAAGTCTGGGAATCTAAAAAATAAACATATATTTTTCTTTTACTTTTTGAAAATATATTTAAGCAACTCGAATATGAAACATTGGAATTTCTTAGTACATAGTTCTAACAAAGGATGGGCGTGGGGAATGGATACAGTTTATTTTTAAATTAAATAAATACCTTTTTTCCATACCCTTGAGAGCTAGCTGATTTATCAGTTAATAAAATAATCATACACCACAGACTTGTGCTTCCAATTTATTTTAAAAAGAAATAACATTGCATTTTTGACATATATGAATACAAATGTATCACTAGAGGAAACTTTGTGAGTAACCCTGTATATATATCAGCAGCCCTGCATGAATAACCTTACTTGCTTTTTCTCTGCTATTTATGGGATGGATTCTGCATAAACACTTATTTCTTCAACAATTCCTAATTTATGTATATGACCCTATAAACCTCAATGTGACTACTGACTAGGAAAAAACTATTCTCTGAATAGAGAATAGAGAAGGTTTATTTAACATAAGTGAAAAGGAATTTAGTTTTAAATGTGCAATTAGATATCACTAGTATTTACACCTTACACCATAAACTTAAAATTAAATGTATTTATTTTAAAAAATTATGTTTGAATTGACTACTTTTCTTGCTTAAAAATGCTGATCCAGATTTCAGAACAGCAGAATTTGGACAAATCCAGTCTGTCCTAGACAGAAATGTTCACATGCACCTCTCAGAAGAATAAGGCCCATGTCTCCTAGCAGACTTCTTTTTTTTTTATTTTCTTTGAATTCCTCTTATGTTTTGTGGCCAGCAGACCAACAGAAAACCACGCAGGAAGGTTCTAAATAGAGGTAAGTGAAAGGCAGAGCTGGGGTACTGTGTGGCAATCCAGCCCAGCAGTGACTGCGAGAACAGAATGAGCACGGATCTGAAATCCTTTGGTGAATATGGGGCTCATTCCTGCAGCCCTTATGTGTATAACTGAGTAACTTCCGTGGGTCTGCTTGCATCAGTAAGGAGTAGTCCCCCGAGCAGACTGTGCCATTTCAGATCCTTGTTTTTTGTTTTTGATGTGAAGTTGGATTTTTGGCATTCCCATCCCCACTCCTCCTGTCTCCTGTTCTAATCTTCTTCTATTTTTTGGACATATGCCTCTCCCTCTCTGCTCTTTAAATTCCCTCTGCTCCCTTCTGTATATCAGCCTCAGTTCTACTTTATTATTTTTGTTGCTTTCTTTGTCCTCCCTCCATCACTACTTCAGACCCTTCTCTCCCCTTTGCTAGTCTGTTTGGCTCCTTGGGGACCCTTAACACTCCCCCACAACTGAGCAGATTCTCATTTTCAGTGGTATTTTAAAAACTCTAGGCTATATTCTCTTCTCTTGAGAGAAAATTAAAAATAAAGAAAAAAACCCACAAAACAAACAAAAAAACCCCCCTTTCTTCAGAAACTCCTCTAGCTTAAACTCAGAAACTTTCAGTCAAATTCTCTTTTCAAAGGGACAAAGGAGATTGAGACCTACAAGGATGCCAGGGCACACCACCCACTGAAGCTCATGGAGTCACAGGCAATTGCCAGAGGCCCTTGGGCTCAACTGATCAATCCCTTCTGCAAGGCAGGAAAGCCTTCTCTCCCACGCCAGCAGTGCAGCCCTCTGACAGTCAGTGCAGATGTTGGGGTAAAATTTGCTCTCTGAGGCCCAAACAAGGCTGAACTCGATGGGAATCTCACTACTGATTCTGCAGTGTCGTGGCTTTAGCCCAGCCAACAGCTCAGCCTCACGCAGCCACTCCCCCACAGTGGGGTGGGAATTGGAAGGGTAAAAGTGAGAAAACTTGTGGGCTGAGATAAAGACAGTGCAACAGATAATATGAAAGGCATGCATGCAAGCAAAACAAAACAAGGACTTCATTCACCACTTCCCATGGGCAGGCAGGTGTTCACCCATCTCCAGGAAAGTAGAGCTCCATCACAGGTAATGGTGACTGGGAAGACAAAAAACCCACATTTCCTTCTTCTTCTTCCACCTCTATGTACTGAGCATGATGCCATATGGTCTGGGATATCCCTCGGTCAGTCAGGCTCAGCTGTCCTGACCTCACAACTCCTTGTGCACCCCCAGCCTCCTCACTGGTGGAGTGGGGTGAGAGGCAGAAAAGGTCTTGATGCTGTGTAAGAACTACTCAGCAATAGCTAAAACAGCCCTGTGTTGTCAATCCTATTTTCAGCACCAATCCAAAACACACCCGTACCAGCTACTATGAAGAAAATTAACTCTGTTCCAGCCCAAAACAGAGTTAATATCAGAAGCAGATATTTGGAGCACCAGATCTTTGGGGGAGGCACACGAAGGTGTGAGGTGGAAGCTTATGCTTTCTCGTGTATCTGTGCAATAGTTGTCAGGAAATCATGATGTGTAACGCTGCTGTTTCTCAGGTTACATTCTGACAGTACTTTCTACTAACAATATAAATTAGTCCATTCTCCTTCAGACGAAAACAAACCTGTGATGGTTGTCCTTTCTGAAAGTTGAAGACTTCTCTGCCCATCCTACTTCATATTTCTTTGAAGTACCAAGCCAGAATTTCTGTTGAAAGCCTCCAACTGAGACTACTTAAGCTGTCAGTTGCACGGTGTAAATCTGGAGTTAACCCCACTGCAGTGCTCACAGAGGTTAGCCAAGGACAGGTCCTTCCCTCATCAATCCATGTGCTGAAGAGCACCTGGGGACCACCAATCCAAGAGAGCACAGGCTCATGCCCAGTAAATACTGACATCAGGGAGAAATGCCTGAGGCAGAAGGACAATAAATAAACAAAAAGGAGAGAGTAAAGAATTAGACTGGAGAGGGAAAAAAGGAAGGACTCAGGACCTGGGGGTGATGATGGGTTACTCGTTTTGATACACTCCAAAGGAATGGCGTGCAGAGGGAACAGGATGGAACACTCACATATCACCCCATAAAACATTTCAGCTAAATAATTCTGTTGTGTTTAAACCTGGAATTTAATTAAACTATTTACTCTTTTTTTGTCCAAATTTCATCTCAGTGCATGACATTTAGTAGTGTAAGGATATGTTGTCATATTTGAGTTTTTTATTTTTTAACATATGCCCATTTTATAATGAAACTAAGGCACTTTGGCGAAGCAGTTGAACTGATTACTCCACACCTCAGATGTGCTGGAGGCATGAGGTGAAATGCACCCGAGGTGTGCATTAATCAACCTTGCCATATAGTCTGTCCTGTCTCACTGCTTAATTAAATTCCAAACCAAATAGTTTTGGTGAGAAGGTTAGGAGGGACCACTTTTTCAAGTGGGTTTTGCATGAGCTGTCCACAGTGCACGGAAAAAAATATCAGATATATTTAGAACAATATTTTAATTTGCAATACTTGATTAGATGGAAAGAATGTAATGTTTAAAAAAAGAAAATGTGATTAAGAAGCTTAAGTGCACAGTATATTACATGAAAATTCTGATCATAAAGAAAGGTAATATCTACTCAAAATTATAATTTCTGTACTTTTGAAATCAACTCAGCAAGAATTATCTACCCATATCAAATTGTAGCACTTGTCAAAATCAACTGTAAAGCATCTCAAGTGCTCTTCTGAATCAACAAAACAGATGTATAGCGATGTGAGGTTGCACTGAAATGGAAATAAAAGTGAACTAGATGCCAGTCATTGCCCTTAATCTCTTGAACCCGGCACTTAACACAGAGGATACCACAGGTCTCTGGGACACTGTTTAGAAGGGGAAGAAATCAAGACTTGAATCTTAATAGCATATGCAAAAACACTCTATAAAATTATTTTCTTTCTGCTATAGTAGAATATCATATGCTCAAAGAGCACCTTGCTTTCTTCATAAACATGAGGCAATGTTTGAAACAGCATCTTATTTCAGCTTTAGACAGGCAGCAAAACTGACATATATGTAACATAAAAAGGTGTTTAAATTTTTAAAATAGTAATTAAATATGCTTAGAGGTTCAAAACTCACCATCTCCCTCCCTTCAAGAAAATGTGTAATGATGTTTATGGGATAATACCTGCAGTGGAATGAATACAACAAATATAGCTTTAGTTAAGATTACATTATTAGGTTTTACTAGGGACTTAATAGATTAAAAATATCTGCAAGCATTGGTCCTTAGAGAACAACACCCTAATTCTATCACCTAGGATGTGTTTGGAGTGAGCTCCTCTGCAAATTTGTGTAACCTGGTGTCCCTGGAATCATGATGAAAATTACTGGTTTTTTTGTTGGCTTTGTGATGATGGTGCCTTCCAGGAGTGTGATGCACAAAGGGAAACTGAGGGGAGCACAGACAGCAAAATGAACAATTACTTCTTTGACCTGTCCTATGAACTAGTTAAGGCTCTGAATTTCAGGTAAAGGGATTTTTGTAGGCTCCTGAGGTACTGCAGAATCCTACTGTTTATCAACACTTTACTTGCTTCCCCGTTCTCAATCACATTTAGACTTGTAGAATTTTTAGTATATGGTACAATGCTGAAAATTACTGACTTCACTGCTGTATATAATGAAGCCATCATAGCATAAGTTATCCATAAAGTGCTCTGTTTTCACCAGCAGCATTTTGGAGCTGGCATGCACAGATGATTGTTAAGCCCTTCTTACCCCACGCTGAGAGAAGGTCCAGTCGAACAGAAACTTCTCTCCGGGATGGGCCGGGGAGCCCAAGCCCTGTGATGGATGCCTGGAGGATTAGGCTCCTGGACACACTGTGACATGCTCCCGTGGCTCAGTNAAAAAAAAAAATCCTCACAAAGAGTCCTTGGTCTGGTTTTCTGCCAATGCTCAGAGGCGAACATGCTCGGTTTTCCAGATGAAGATAGCAACCAGCTACAAATATTTTAAACTAATTTTAAAATTTCTTGAAAAAGTTAATTCAGCCCTTTGTGGATTTCATCCATCATTTTCCTCCTTGTCTAGAGCATGCAGAAATAGCAGACTATCAATTCTAGCTCTTGAGACACAAATAAGAGCGTTTGAGACCTTTTGACTTCAGCACATGTGAAAATTTGCAAAACTTGTGAGCAACACTTCTCCTTCAGGTTATGTGCTGCAGAAAGGATTGATTCATGCAAGAGAGGAGACAAAGTGGGATCTACTTTTAATTCAGTTACAACCACTTTCACAGATTTTTTTTTATACAGAATTGTTAACCAAAAGGGCAAATCCTAATGAAGAACAAAAGAACTTAGCACGAGGTCTCAAGTTCTAGTTTTCAATTCTGTCAATTCACTTTCCAAGTGTTTTTTTTTTAACATTGTTCAGATTAAGTACACTGAAAATTACTCCAAAATTTCCAAACCTTCCAATAGTGATTTTGCTAGGTTCCAGAGGTCAACAGGCTCTTATAAAACCAACAGAGAAAAGAGGAAATTTACAGCTTTGGACAATACACATATATAGAAAACCCTAGTAGATACCTGCTCAATTCAGAATAAACGCCCACCCAAGCAACCAGGAATGGCAGGAGCTGAAAAGTTAATCTGAAACACAAGCAGGACAAACCATTTCTACTCACACATGGGTTCAAAGTGGACCCAGTCATGGCACCATACAGGCATGGGTTATCTGCACGGTTGTTGCATCCTTCCATTTCTGCTCAGTCGTCCATCCTTTTACCAGCAGTAGTAGCAGCCAAGACAGAAAGCCTAACTTACTTCTATTTTCCTCTTTAAAGGGGTTTTGTTTTGTGGGTGTTGGTGGGGTTTTTTTGGGAGGGGCTGTTGGTGCTTTGGTTTGCTTGGTTGGGTGGTGTTTACTTGCTTGTTTGTTTGTTTTAAAAGGACATTCTGGGTTTTTTGGACACAAAAGTCAAAAATTAGAGGGTTTTTTTCTGTTTTCTAACATTCCAGGAAGCACTGAGAAGATAACAGCAGAGCGCTTCCTGTCAGCCTTTAAAGCCCCAACAGAAATATTTCAAGAGGGCTACAGGGCTTTTACAAGACAGAGATCTGAGCCATGTCCCAGGGGCAGCTCCAGGCAGCCCAGCGTGCGCAGTCCGCCCAGCACTGATGAAGTTTCACAGAGCAGAAGGCCCAGCTGCTGCAGACCACTTTGCAGCAGGACTCCAAGCACAGCCTGGCACACAGAATATTTGCACAATATTTGCACCCTTCTCTGCACAAAGGACTACTTCTCCTTTCTCTCTGAAGCCCAGAGAAGGTCTGGATAAATGCGTCGATTTGCCATAGCTCAGGCTTCTGTGCCAGGCCACGTACACAGAGAGATGGAAATGTGCCTCCAGATTTCTCTGCTCTCCTCTGGAGGTGGCAGCAGGTCCCAGCTACCCACCAGGTTATGTTCAGGCTGTGCAGGAGCTCTTTAGTGGTACAGTGATGCTTTACAGATGCTTCCATAGTGAATACTAATTCCACTAAGTCCATGAGGTTTTGAGACAGTTTTCAGCACAATTATTTTTATTTGTGCTGACATTCAGAATTCCTTCCCTTCACTGCATACGATTACTTTGGTAATAGTATTATTTTTTTTACCTGGCCATGTTTCCTTTTCAAACCAAACACATAACAGGAATAATTTCAGCTTTCAAGATTATTACCTGACAAAACTGCAGTGGTTGTGAAAGGCAAAGTGACATTACAGCTCCTGTCTGTTTTGGATTTCTTGGTTTGTTTTTATTTTTATTTTTGTTTTGTTGTTTTTTGGTTTTTTTTTTTAATTTGGTCTGCATGCTCTCTGAAATGTTGAGCAAAATTGCGTTATCTGTTGCACCACAGAACATATATTGTTGTTCCCAAAGGTTTACCTATAACGTTCACGGCATCATTTATTTTTTTCCTTTCCCCCATTGTCATTTCTGTACAGATTTAATACAACAGAAACATGGCTTCCACTGGGAGCTACAGGTAGAGCAGTTACAAAGTTGTCTATAATTGGTGTCTGCCATGGCTGCTCACAGTAAGTTATGTAAATCACAGCAAGGACCCACAACCCCTAAAGGCATGAATATTTTTTTTCATTCAGTGCAGAGGATAACTTCAGAATCTTAGTAATAGTCCCCTCCACATCAGGGATCTCCTTACCAGGCAAAGTCAAGGTCTAGAAACTGGCCATGTCAATTTTGCAATTTAAATCCTACTGTTAAAGATGGTTTGGTAGGTATTACAGTAAGTCAATGCATTCTAGGCAATATTAATTTTTAGGATGTATTTTCTCTTCATAGCCCTTGCAAATCAATCTGCTTCTGTTTATATTCACTGTAGTAATTCCATCAAATCACAGATTTGAATATTTATTTCCTTTTTCTTTAACAACTCTTTAATTTAAAATGAAATGAGGTGTTGTCAGGGTTTCATTCTGAAAATGGAGTAATAATTCCACTGATTTTCTAGTGGTGTATTTTAGTTAAAATCATGTCTTCCAAGTGATTAAATGTGAGGTTATTATTAAATCTGTTTCCTTTAAAATAGTACTGCAAGTGTGAGAACATTTAGCCTAAATTCAATAAGTCAACTTCTATCTTATAATTTTTTATTTCTCCCACAAATCTTGCTCCTATGGGTCATATACACCAGCTTATGCACTATCTATTAGGTAGCTGAATGAATCCTTAAAACATAGTAATTGTCTACTTCTGTTATTGGGAAAAGGTTTCCTAAGCTGAATCCTTGCTCACATTTCCAACTTAATTAGAGAACTTCCTGGTGCCCTTTGGCAAAGCACAAGGGGCAAAACACCAAACCAAAACAAGAAAAAAACCCCCACAACAACAAAGAAAAGAGGATAAATATTTTTAAAAGCCAGTTGAATCTGATTCTTCTGCTACGCTTACCAGCAAGAATTCTGAAAAAGAAAAATCTCTTTTGGGCTCGGTTGTGCAGATAGCCCCCTCAGACTGAATCTTAATCTTATTTAATAACATTTCTTACTTTACCTCCAACCCTTTTCATCTGCTTATTCAGGAAAGCTAAGCTCAGCATATGTAGGTGTTTTTCACCAAGCACCTGTTTTTCTTTATGTTTTTAACTTTATTTTTAAAATAAGAAGTAAATGCATACTATACACACACAATATAGTATTGCATGTACCTATAGGCATATACGTACACAGTCATGTTCAGGAAAACACACAGAGGCTCTTGAAGAAAACCAGGTGTTTCTTAACCACATAATCTTAGGTGAGGCAGTGTACCTTAAGTCTGTTTTGCAATGTTCCATTTTCTCTTTGGACTCTAACACCTGCTCTGTGTCGCTTGTCGGTGCACGCAGCATTACTAAGGCTACAAGGACACGGCTGAAGCACCCTGGACTGGGACTGCCATCGGTTCACCATGCCTCTCAGGGCTTCAAGGAAGCAGGAATACAGTAGACAAACAGACTCCCAGGAAGACCCTGGTGAAGAGAAGCAGCTGACTTAAAGCCTCTGCTTCTGAACCGCTTGGGGCCTTGCATAGCACAACTGCAAGGGTACAGAAGGGTACCAGCCACTAATGCAGCCCAGGCTTAGTAAATTATTTTTCCATCAACTACAAAAGGCACCTATTCCTCCCTGTTTTTCATCTCTCTACCAGTTAGACAAGACAAAGAACAGAAATGGTAGTAGTTGGTACAATTACCTAGTACCAATTCAGTGGTTCAGTGGTTCATATGTCTCTGTTCTCTGTCACCTTAGAGGTAAATGTGAGCTATAATCATCCACGTGTCATGCATAGCTAAGCTGGGTATTGGCAGAAACAGCATTAAATTGAAATTTTGCCCAGCCCTAATCAATGAACTATGTCTTCAGGTAACAGCGGTGTCTGGTAGAGACAGGAAGCTATGGAAACCCCCTTCCTCTATGAAACATGCTACATAGTTTACAGATTACTACTCTTACATAAAATGATGCAAATAAGCTGATTTTTCACTTGAAAAATGTAGTCTGGAAAGGCCAGCAAAATATATTCAGACCCTAATGGATGTGTGCAGCTCCTGATCTTCATAGATTTTCAGTGTTGCAAAACTTTACATTTAATTTGTTTACTACTGATAAAACTTGTTTAAGGCTCCTGCAGTCTCTCAAATGTCTTTAAAAATATGAAAACTACAATTATGCTACTTTGGTTATCCAAAATCAAGCTGTTCTAGTACAATTCCTACTCTCCTTTGAGGCCCCTGATCTTAAAAATGCAGGGCCTGAAATACTTACTGCCTCCTGCAATATGAACCCCAAGGCAGAGTAAAGAGTACCTGATTTTCCAAGTGATTCAAGCCTCCTAATTGCACGTTAGGTTTTGAGTAGTTAGGAGTCTAAAGGCTTTCTGTGGGCTGAAGTAATTTTTGTCTGGAAAAAAATATTGGGGAATGGGTATAAAAAGAAATAAGCATTATAAAAATTTTGCATCACTCTCAGTTATGTCAGATGAGTTATGCAAAGGAACTCTCTGTCTGACATGAAGAATCACATCAAGTTAAAACTAAAATAAAAACTAGAATGGGTTTGCTTGTGGGTTGGGGTTCTACAGCCTCCCCCTTCCAAACGCTGTATGCTTAATTTCAGTTACTGGAACTGTGTTTTCTACCTTCTTTTTATGGCCTTTTTTATAAAAGGTAGCTGGTACTCACAAAAAAATTTGGGACCGTTCAAAACTTTTCACAGTTAATTAGTAATGCATGTAGCAAAACACCCACCCTACCTCTGGGCCTTGGGGGTTGCCCTGGTTCACTTGTAACTGATTTATTTTTTAAGGTTGTCTGGCACATCTCCACCCCAGCTGCTTCCAAGAAATTTCAACTCAGCGTCAGCTGGGAAAGATCAACTTCACATGCTGACATACAGAGGCAGCCTTAGGAATACTGGGGCCTCTGGTGGGAGGCATCAATGGGAATCTTTGCTCTTTTTGCTGATCCAGGGATATAGTATCTGCCACCATACAGGACTTTTTTTAGCATTTTCTTTGAAAGAGCACTCACCTGATTGCTACACCGTGGTTTTCCTCAATCAGAAACAGAAATGTTATCTTTACCAGATTTGTGGCTCATTGCATAGGTCTGAATAGTGGATGGCTTTTGCAGGCATCCAAACCCTTTGTTAATAGCTGCTGAGATGCCAAAACAAACATGCTATTTCATAGTCTGGTTAAATTCTACAGAACACAAAGGAGGATAGAGAATGATTCTGATATTTTTCCTTATGTCTGAGTAAAGGCTTTCTCTGCAGGTCCACAGCTGAAACTGATGGTCACAAATCCTACCCTTCTTCCTAGAGATATATGGCACGCTTTTTTTGTGATTATTTTTATTCAGAACTTCGCCTAAAAAAAACTTCTACTGTGTTCCCTCCTTCACTTTTCTTCCTCTTAGACTGCAGAGGAATTTTGTCCCTAGCCCTCTTTCCTAGGCTTCCATTTGCTTTCCTTCCATAATTTCCAAGGGCATCTGAACCAAAGGCATCTAAACCAAGAGCATCCTATCATTAATGCAAAACACAATTAAAAAAACCAAAAAGTATCTAATTGAGTCAATTAATAAAGAAAGAAAGCAACTCTAATTGTAATGTACAGCACCTGATTCTGCTTAAATTTAAAGTACACAAAGCCACTCACTCTAAGATACAGGCTGGCTGTGAATTCTACCTCTGGGTAGACACCTTCCCCAATTTGTGTAGGGAGCTGAACGAAGGATTGTCATCCATTAGTCATGGTTTGATACAAAGGTAAGAGAATCCAACAGGAAATTCTGTGGTTCTTTCTATTTTTCCCAAACTTCAACAACATTTTTCTGCAGATGAATAGTTTCAAAACAGCAATAAAAAACTCAATTTTTTTTCAGAAGTGGAGGCAGTAATAATATAAAGCAGAATGACGATTTCAGCACAATGAAGAAAACTGAGTGTTGATAGAACAACAAATCTTTGATTAAAACAATATTCTTGGTTTGGGGGTTTTTTTCCCACAGCTAGATAAGCTGAACAAGATCCTCTCAGTTTAGCTGTGCAAGATTACTCATTTTAAAACTGTTACTTTATTTTTGCCTGTGTTCAGATGCTTATAGCAAGAGAACACATCCGACCTGCACAGAGACTGTATTTTGTTAGGGTTACAGACTTGGTATGTTCCATTCAGCTTAGCACCATTAAGCTTCTGGGTCTAGCATTTGCTGTCTGCCACCAGGATTAATATCTTAGTATTTTCTTCGTAGTCTATGGTTACATTTTAAGAATTAAATGATCATTCAGAAAGTTGGCTGCAGTTTATGAGCTGTTAAAGCTAAGAGAGATACAGTACGTCAAATTGAAAAGAAATAGTTGAAGTGATAATCATTAATGTTAACTTTGTCCTTAGAGTCTTTATCACTTGACATAAAATGTGCACCCATTCCTGTTGCAATAATTTCACTCATATTTAAAAAGATGATTTTTTATGGGGGACCCAGAGGATATCTTTGTATTGTTTTGTCTTTTTTGAGAAGATGCACTGAGAAGTCTGGAGACAGAAATCTTGAATTTGCACCCCTGGGATGTCTGGCACTGACAGATGAAGTGAAATTGTCCCCACACTACCCCATTAGCAGACCTCAGGTTGGATTTGGAGGCTGAGTGACAGTTCAGCTGTTGTGCCCTTTCAATTTTTTTCCTCCATCATTAAGGATCATCAAGGAAGGAGACTGGTAGTATCAAATGAACTCAGCTGGTTTGGCTATATGGATATCCATTCTCTGGGATCCTGGCAGAAGCCAGTACCTGCCTTTACACTCCTAAAGGAACATCTGACGAGGGGAGAAATTCGCAAGCAACTTCAGGCTTGATTGGGCTAGCTAGGTCAATTGGCAAGCTCTTTCCCAAACCTGACTTTTTCTTTTTAGAAATGATTCCTTACCCAGGAATCTTATATAAGGATTTCATTTGCAATAATGAGCTTTTCTGTGTATATTCAAAAAAAGCTCAAATCCACGTTTATTCTTTCTACATTATAAAAAATGTGCTAATAATTGTCTAATGCTAATATGCGTCACTACCAGCATTGCCTCTTATTGTGCTGTCTCTCCCCCTCTGCTTATATTAAATGTAATTTTTTTATTTTTCTATAATTTTAACTTTTATTCACCTAGTATTTGGCATTCAGGTCCAAAGTTCAGGCAAATATAACAATCATTTGAGAAATACTCACTAGACAAGTATTCATGCACTCTTGTATCACCTGACATATGGTGAACAAGCTGATGAATGACTCAGGATTTAAATGGTAATTACCATTCATCATTATAATAGACTTGCTAATTCATAAATTCTTGGTAAGCCAATTTTCTATAAAAAGGTTAATAATAAGAGTGGAAAAGAAGGAAAAAATAGCCCTAGTGTGATAAAAAATGTAAAAGCTAGAATATCTTCACTGCCACACATCCCTTCTAATGATTGAGTAATTTTGCACAAAAGTGCTTGCTTATTGACACAATACCACTTGCAGTACCAGGGCTCTGATGGAAACAGGGGAAGACAGAAAAATCCAACTGAACTGCTAAAGGCAGAGGCTGAGGTGTGTCAGACAAAGGAACTAAGATACTCACACATGGCAAAGGCAGGCAGGATCCCACTCACACATTTCCTAGTTTTATAGTACTTGGTGACAACGCCACATTCTCAGAACTGCTCGCAACATGCACATAAGGGAAAACTGCATGGAAATGTTCCTGGTACTCCTAAGTGAAGCTGTGAGAAATGCATCTAAAGTCATCTCACTGTCATTAGCCTCATTGAGTGTTCTGTAAGTCCCTTTGAGCAAAAGGAACATTTAGTTGTCTCTGCTTTGGATAAAACAAGAAAAAACACAAACATGAAGAAAAGAAATTTACTCATTTTATGATCTTTATCTGGAAAAGCACTGTGAACATAATTTACAAACCCTGTGGAAAAAGCAACGTAGACTGAAAAGAACACATACAGGCAACACTGAAATTCTATATATCCAGTGCTCAATACAGCACTTATTTGCTTATTAGATAATGTACCTAAATGCACACAAATGCAAATGCTTCTTCCACCTCTAATCCTCATGTCACCACATCTTTTTATCATAAGAGGCCAATACGGGAAAGACTTTCTTGCTCCACCAAGGCATATCGTTTCTCTGTCCACTTACATCCTCCTACTCCGTCTCTGGGCACCACAGATTGAAAGCTACCCTAAATTACACAGTAGATGTATTTTTTACTTCAGATGCATAAGGAGCCTGGGGATGGGGAAAAGATGCATCTGTTTGCAAGGAGCTGAGGGACAGGAGGAACAGGAAATAAAAGAAGTGATGTATGGAATCTCTGTGCCCTCCCCCCTCTCCACTGTTGTGATTGTGCAGGGCACAAGTTCAAGAGAATGAAGTAACCAAGTTAAAGTTGAGGTTTTGATCATCTTAGCCTTCATTTGGAACCATGCAGGGAAACTTGCCCTTTCAATATGTTGCACATTAGGTATCAGAGTGATTGGACAGATGTTGGGTATTCAGGAATAAAGGATCTGTATGGGAAAAAGAATCAACCCACAGCTATTGTGCGCTATGTAACACCATACTGGGATTATGAATAATACTAAACTTTACTACAATATACTCTATGTTCAGGAAAGTTTATAATGCGGTTAATCTTACTGACTGCTTTCCTGCAAAACAAAGTCTTGTAGCAACAGAATATGAAATTCCTGCCAAGCTAGAATCTCTTTGGCATGCATTTTCCCTTTTTGTCTTTGTCTCTCTTGCATTACATTATAAAATCTCAGAACTGATGTAAATTTAAAAATGGGTGTTAAAACCCAACCTGTACCTCAATTTCAGGGGACTATTTTGAACTGAAAAAAGTTTAAAATATATTTAGAGCTCCAGATTTTGGACCAACTCCTTAAATACAGAAACAAGGACATAAAGCATTAAAATGTGCATGAAGACTGGATTTCAGAGTGTGTTTATATTTGAAACGTTGGATAATTTGCAGAAACTCTTTTCAGTTGCACTGGTTATAAAAATTAGGCAGTGTGGAGATTATAAAAGACACAATAAGACGGTATCTATGACATTTTACTTTTGGTTTACTTGACAGTATATAATAGTAAATGCTTATAAAGCAAAACAAAAAGCATACAATATAACTTCAAAACAAAAGAAAAAATACAGAAATAAGGCAATTAAGGCATCGGTATAAAGAGCAAAGATTCAGGTCTAATATTACAATGCAACTACTTTTCGAGCGACGTTATTAAGGTAAATACAAAGTTTCAGAATAGTACATGTTTGCTCTATTGCAAAAATGAACAAATTAATTTAAAGTGGCAGTAAAAAAATTTTAGCACTGGTTTTCAGAAAGGGAATATATCAAGCCTTTATATGACTTTTGTTCTAGTTTTTATTTATGCTAAGCCAAAAGCTTGAAACATACATTATGAAATTTTTAACAAGTATCACTGCATTTTTTGTTTTCCTAGGGATACAAAGCATAGAAAAAGTCAGCTTTTGGGTCAGCTGCAATGGGGAGTTAAATTGGAATAAAGTGAATCAAAATGCTTATGCTCAGCCAACTGCATAATCAAAGGATAAAGATTCCACTGAACAATTTAGTATCTGACTTTTCTAACTAACCTTTTTGTCATAAATCAAAATATTTCATTTTATTGTTGAAAGTTAGTCTTAGCTTTGGGGATAAAGAGAAAGGAAGAGAGCAGCACAGATAGCTGTGGGCAGTATATACTAGTAAGGTCACACATCCAGAGAATCCTGTGACATCACAATAAACACAATGATAAAGCTCTAGTGGATTGGGAAGTCACTGAGATGACAGGAAGGTATCTTTGGACTCAGTTGTTTTGCACCATACTTTTTTTACTTAGTTATTATATGAAAAATATAATTTTTGATTTCTAGGAAGAATACATCAACCCCTTGATATCTTGGAAAGCTCAGTTTATTGAAGATTTTCTATCACTGAATAAGAGCATTATAGGGTTTTAGCTTACATCACCATTTCAGGGTTGAGCTGCTATAGCTGAGCAGTGGATTATAGACACGATGCATTGACATTAGTAGAGAGGCCCACATGGTTGCCATTAGATGCTTGAAAACATCCTTTAAAGTAACTCATTTACCGTTTTCAGGGTTAAGTTCTAAAATTTGCCAAATATTTTCCAGAGGTTGAATGCTTGCAACTCTCATGAATTTATTGCTAAACATAAGCTATTGAATTTGATGGAAGATGAATGTAAATGTTTGGCCTCAGAGTCTGTGTTGCTCTTATGGAAATTTTGAGAAATGACTGTGAAGTTGTGTGATCTTAGGAATATTTGAGGGTTTATATCACAACTTTTCCTATGCTTTCACTGTAGGATTGTATATTGTTTTTGATGGCTGTTTTTTTTTCTTTTAACAGATGTATATTCTTCTTTGTAATAAGGTTTTCTACTTACTGATATTTTGGAAGAAGAGATTATCATGAGTATTTCTGTCTGTGGAAATAGCTCTTTTTTGCTCCACAGTAGGTGAATCAGTGTTTTGCCCTTTTTCATGACCTTCAGAAAGCATTCTTTTTATGCCACTGTATAAATCTGTAATTATTTCACCTGTATGCAGCCCTGCCCCAAAAAGGCTAATATAGGACAAGAATGGTTACATAAAAGGTGATGATGGTGAGCAAAGGTATGGAACAATTTCATATAGCAGAGGCAGGCCAGAGAAGAGCAGTTGCAGAGGAAGAGGGTACTCCATGTCTCAAAAGGCACGGTGAAAGGTAATACAGAACAATTGATGACCATGAATTGTACAGCAAGAATCGAAGAAATCAGGCAGAAATTTAAAACACTAGAAGAAATATTCTCTTACTCAATGAATGATTGAAATTCTTGAAATGAATGACCATGAAATCTGTCAACCATTGTGGTGTACCTACTGCCTTCTGCTCAGAAAATCCCCCAATCATGAGCTGCAAGACAAGGAAAAGTTTCCAAAACCATTTTCACTATATCCAAGTTTCTTTTAATTTTTACAATTATTCATTGACACCATAGTATAGCCTTGGGGAAACTCCTTGTTTGGTGTTGGCTAAATACCATAGATGATTGTGGTGGTTTTTCTTAACTTTAGTCCTAACAGTTGGTCTCTGGTGCTCTTAACTGGTTTCTTTTTTTACTGGCAGAGTCTTTTGGCTCCTTAAAGTGTCACTGGGCCAAGTGAAAGAGCCATGTGGAACATTTTTGGGCAACACAAGCATACGGTGGAGTGCAAGCTGCAGAATACAATATCGGTGTTCCTTCTGATATTTATCTTTTATTAAGATGCGGCTGTTTAATGCTGAAGTGTACATTCTTGGAGAACTACCACGAAAATTTCCAGAAACTGCCGGCCCCACACATTGGTCAATTCATTATGGAAGAAAGTATTTTTGGCTTTGAGATTTTTGGGTTAAGCATGCAACTTCTTCCATTTTAGAAAGGAACATAATGCAGATCCAAAATCTCTGGCTGCAAATAAGCAACAATTTGCAGGCACACCTTGATTATTTCTGAGATAGAAGTCTTTCGGTGCGGTTTTCTTTTTGCTCAAGGTCAGATAACTTTCACAGTACTCATACCATCTGCAAGATTTACTATCAGTTGTAAAAGTAGCTGTGAAATATAGTTTTATTCTTGACATCTGGAAGAGAGCTTGGTGTTGTAACTGGTCTATAAATTATAAAAGTAAATATACATGCATGAATACTTTGAGGCGTAATGCATGTACTAAACACACAGTATATGTACCATCAAGTATTTCAGAAATATCTAATATGTTCTGAAATATAATTTCTGCTTTTTTCCCTCACCCCATAAACTGAGCAAATGTCTCTGGAGTCATGTATCTGCACTCAAGAGTTAGTCATGTGCTACCAAATCATCTGCATGAGGAAACACAAAGGCATCCACAGCATAAGCCACCTGCTCTGTGGATCTATAGCCACAGAAAACAGTATTTGTGGCTGGTTCGCCATTACCTCCTGGCCCCTTTTCTTTACTCCCATGCAGATTTGCGAAGAACCCAGGCTTCTCCAGATTATTTAACACATCAGTCAGGAATTTTAACCCAGCATGGAAAATGTAGAGGGAACAAACCACGCTGAGCATAAGGTTGGCCAAGACTAGTTTTCTCATGGATTAGTGAAGGAACAGCCAAGCCAGCCACAGGTGTCAATGTGGTTCATGAAAAGGTGTGTGAACCCTCAAACGACAGCTGTGTTCTCGTTTTCTTCTCTGTACTACAAGTTAGATGCAAATGAAGATTTCAGAAGAAAAGCCATTTCAGAAACATGGTTATCTTGGAAGTTTTTGGATGTCAGTTTGGTTAGAAAATCATACAGCAATGAAATTACTTTAATACAGCAATGTTCTTACTACATTTTTTCTCTTTCTGTGATGATCTCAAGTATGCAACGGTTATTCCCTTGTGGTGTAAGTCTGTAAGTATATTACCGTAAGTATATTACAGGGCTTGGCTGACAAAAACACTTCAGCAAATATTTCAACTTGTCCTTGCACTGTTTATCTTGGTTTTGAACATTGAGTTCGTAGTCCACATTGCATGACCAGTCTTGTGCTTAAATTCATCCACAGGTAAAAATAAATTTCAATGCAGGACTTAAGCAGAGAAGCAGTTCTTTGCAGAGTAGCTATACATTTCTGCATATATCTGCATAGATACCTGATGATATCTAGTTACATATTCATGTAGATCTCAGGGCTCTATATGTAGAGTCATGTTCTCTGAGGTCACTGTCATAGTTTGTAGCCTTCAGCCTCATTCTCAAGTGCTGATTGTGCTGAATGTCCATTCCTGAAAAAAGAAATTGCTATGTTCTCCCCCAGAAAAAGGCCACCCCTTTGTGCTTCTGATAGCATGGTAAATTTGGAGGGAGGAGGACCTCCTAGGTCTTCAGAGAACGTACACTGCATAAAGCTCTATTTTTACTTTCTTCAAAGAACCTATTTGCACCAAATTCTCCAGCTCTTCTTTGGGTGATCCGTTGTGTTTGACTCTCATGACAAGTAGGGAGTCAAAACTTATATTCTGTCTCACTAAGCCAGTTTCACTCCACCTCATGAAGTTCGAGAGCTTCTCTCTGTTTTCTTGGAACATAAAGAAATGTACCTAATGCTACACAATGCTTTGATTTGTAAAGCCTGTTCAAACAGCCATTTCAACACAGGAAGTGTCTGATAAATTTGAAAATCAGCCTGTATACAATTTAATTAAAAATATTTGGTAATCAGAGCAGGTGATAACTGTTAATTAGAAGCCACGGCTCCAGTGAAAACTGAGCTCTGAGGGAAGTATGTGTGATTGTCTGGGTTAGTTTAGATGTTTCTGCAATTATGTTGCAGTACAGTGAATCACAGAATGATAGAATATCTGGAAAGGACCCAAAAGGATCACAGAGTCCAACTCCTGGCCCTGCATAGGACAACTCTAACAATCCCACTGTGTATCTCAGAGTGTTGTCCAAATGCTTCTTGAACTCTGTCAGGCTTGGTACCGTGGCCACTTCCCTGGAGTGACTGTTCCAGTGCTCAAACACTTTCTGGGAGAAGAACATTTTCTTAATATCCAACCTAAATGTTCTCTGACACAGCTTTGTGTCATTTTCTTGAGTCCTGTCACTGGTCACTGGACAGAATAGATCAGTGCCTGCCCATCTGCTTCCCCTTGTGAGGAAGCTGTGGATTCTTCCCTCAGTCTCCTCCAGGTTGAACAAACCAAGTGACCTCAGCCTCTCCTCATATCCACCCCCTCTACACCAGCGTTAGCTGGACCAAGCTATTTACTAGCTAGGACAGCTCATTTGGAGTAGGCAACACCATAACTGATCCATGGCCAGATAATACTACAGCTTCTGTAAGGGATTCAGAATCACTCACACAGTTGTCAGCAACTCAGACAAGCAGCTGAAAGATCAAAACTGTGCATGATAGTCCTGACCTGCAGACTGTTTCTGTCATTTGGTCCAAACCCATGCACAGAAAACTCGGACTTTATATGGAACAAGAGATGAATGAAGGCAAGTTTCTTCTCATGTTGCTTCAGAACATTACGAAGTTTCTTGTGCCTCCTCTTCGCCTTCTGAGAGCAGTAAACAAAGCCAGCTCATGGAGACGTATTAGAACTGAGCAAAGCCTCTTCTGGACCTCATCAGCATAAAATATACACAAACCCCAGAAGTCTGCAAAGTTATTTCAGAGGCTAGAAATAATCTTCCTGTGATGGTGCAGGTATAGGAATAAAATGTTCTGTGTATATTTTATGTAGCTGTATATTTTGAGAGAAATTCAAGATCACCCTCAAAGGGGGAATTTCTCTTATGAGGTAGGGCTGAATGATTTTACTTAAAATAAATAAATAAGAAATGAAAGAACAGCTTGTTTCTCTAAAATCCGAGTTGTAAAACATATTTGTTTAGAATTTTTTAAATTTTCTTTATTGCTTTTTTTGTATTTTATGTTTGTAGATGACTACAAGGATTTAAATGGAATTTCTAGTTTTGGTTCAATAAGTTTTGAAAGAAGAGCTTTAGTAATCACAGTGCCAATTCAAACTTACTTCCTACTAAAGAGCAAGCCCAAGGAATGCTTACCTTTTCTGGTTTAAATTCTTTATTAAAAAGTAAAAGTTTAAATTGGCAGGAAAACTTCTGTTTAAGCTGCTAGTACACCAACATCAGAGAAAGCTGAGTTTTAGCCCTTGGTACTCTGCCAGGTACTGTGCTGCATATAAGCAAGATAAAGAGAGAAATAAAGAAAAAAAAGGATGGGATAAGATAATTTTTATTTAGCCTGTGATACCCTAATGGATTTAATGTTAAGGAATAAAAGTTTATGAAGTATCTCTTAAGGCCATAACCAATGGACTTACAAAATCTCTTGATTTTCATGAGGCACCAAGTCCAAAAAATGGTAACATATAACTGCAAAGCACAGTCTTGTTTGGTCAAATGATTGGCATATGTTTCTGAAGAAATATACTTATAACTTAAAGCTCTGCTTATGAGTAATAGGACTTTTTGCTCATGAGTGAAATAATTATGCACAGTATTACACCACTTAGTTCTCTTAAAAGTTATAGCATCAGGGGTCTGATCTTGGAGTTTGGCATTTCAACTGTAAGAACTGGGTTTTCACATTTAATATCTCAGCCACTCTGGATCCTAGCCACCTAAAACTTGGCAGGCAAGTTTGTCTGCCCAGATGATTTTTTTAATAGTTCAAGATTAGTAAGTCCTTTTCTGTACAATAGCCAAAAAAATTTGTTTGGAGGTAGTCATTTAGTATTTTTTTAACCAGCTGCTATTATAAAATTATTCTTTTAAAAAACAAAAAGGGATAATCTGCTACTTGTCACCAGTTTTTGTAGACTGATGCACTTAGGATTTTAAGCAAAAAAGGAAACCTCCCCAAAGACAAACAATGAAAATAAGATATTGGACCTTGAGACAAGTAAGTTCTCCAGCAGACTTTACCAGTTCCACTTTACCTAGGCAACCAGAGTGGCCAAAAGAAAACACTAACCAGAATTTTAAAAATGGCTTTCTGCTCTTGCACCACAGCGTGTCAGTCTTGCTTTTTGCTGTGCCTTACACACGTCACCTGTGGGGAGAGACAACCACTCCCAAACTGGTGTGGAGAGTGTGCCACCAACAACCACCAAAATTCCTCACAGGCCACTGTCCACTCTCATCATCCATCTTAAGAAGAACCTTTATAATTATCTGACTCTGGGGACCTAATATGTTGACTTCATGGTCCAGCACTCTACTTCAGACCAGAACCTGGGAGTCAAGAAGATCAAATTTTCCTATGGGCCTCAAGATGTCCATACAAAATATTGTCTCTAATGTCAGCTGTTCCTTTGCCTGAATAGTCAGAATGGACCAACCTGAAATATTCTAGACTGTCACCAATCCCTGGAGTATCTGATAGTTTCATTTGAATTAAAAGGAAAAAAAAAGTGCCTTCTTTTTTATTCAGCAGGCAAATCATGCAGATTTAGAACATAGGCATTTTTAATAGACTGGATTAAGCAGAGGATCCTAATCCAACTGAAGCTTATAATAGTACTTACAGTCAGAGAAGTGCACATCACTGATCCTTTGATTCACTGTCTGAACTGAAAAATTTAGACAATATGTATTACTTTGATCCAAAACTGAAACAATATAAGTTTCAATGGCTTCTGCAGGTTAAAAAAAAAAAAAAATCTAAGCCACAAAATACTCAGTTTTGCTTAGAGAATTTTTTAAGCACTCTTTTTTTAACAAAACTATATTCAATGTTGTTTCAAATTGAATAAATCAAACCACTGCAATTAGAATATATCTAAGTGAATGTTTTGACTGAAAAAAAAAGTATTTTTCCCCTCCAATCAAAGAGTAAAAATAATAAAAATACAACATGATTTCACAAGTTCTTTTCATTTACTCATATCTATGTTTTTTCACGATTATAGTTTATAATTTAAAACAAACAAACAATTTCATGCTTTCATGGATTTTAAGGCTTTTCCACAGATTTCATGGTCAGGCACTAACAAAGAGCACCTTTTTAAAGAGTCCATTACACTGTTAATTCATTGTCCCTTGTGTATAACAATGTTCTCCCGTCATCAAATATAAGCCCATTTTTGCTTTCTGTCTTTAACTGTATTTTATTTTGAGATATACAGTATAAAAATTTTGACTAGAAGAAAATAGATTGAACGATCTGTTCTTCAGTCTGTCATCAAGCCTTCTTACGAAAGCATAAAATTTCTTATTGCTTTAGAAAAAAAATTTGTCATCAGGCAAACAGAGCCCTCTGTGCTTTCACCGTGTTGTTGCCATGTTGTTGTTGCAGCTTTCCATATGAACAGAATTACAGCCAATTCTGAAGTCTTACACTCGAGACAGCATTACTGCAGCAATGTTAATGTCATCATCTCTTTCCATGTGTAAAATATCTAAGCAATGTATTTAGTAACTGCATTGCAGGCTACAGTGCTGGAGTCCCTCTTATTTTCCTATCTTGAATGTAAGAGCCTTCTATTAGGAAAAGAAGATCCCAACTGGAATGAGATTATAATGCAATCATCTGGTTCAGAGCATTATGCCATGATTTTAGCAGCATGCTAGAAACTCCCTCTGCTCCTGGGCTTAATGAAATTTGAACTTATTATATGGTTCAGCACAGTTTTTGGAAGACAACCAATAAGTATGGGAGGTTTTCAGTTGAAACAAGGGGCTTGTTTGCCAGGATTTGACTCTCTCGAGGAAAGCTAGCCGCAGGGCCAGATCTCTTCTTTTTGTTGGATACAGAACAGCTATGCTCATAGCAGTATTTACTGGTGATGGCAGCCTGTGACAGAGCTATATCCTTCCAGAATACTCTAACTAGAGGATACCCAGTAATGACTGCAGCTGTATAACCACTCAAAGGTGCTTTGCCACTACATAATACAGGATTGAAGAAGGGGCATTTGACGGCTGCAGTGCATTTAAAAGTGGAAATCCACCTATTGAGTAAAAATCACATACTACACCTTTCTAGGTGTTACTTTATGTGAAATTATAATATGAAGAAATCCTGGAATGAAAAAAGAAATGGTGTGTACCTGCACACAACTGCTCGTTCTATTTTTCAGGCTAACAGCTTAGCTGTAACATTTGTGCATTAGCTAAATAACATCTCAAGGGGAGCTGGAGATAGAACCTTGATGTGTCCTGATTGTACGTGTGTGAGTTTGTGCTCTCAAAGGATGGTCCTTAAAAAACTCCCTGCTGGAAGCTATTGTGCATATTGCAAAAGGACCGTTGCTAAGTGCCAATTGAGCTGGTACTGTATACTTGCCATTTTAAAAGAAGATTTCATACCACTTGATTATGTTAAATAGAAATGTTTGAAATTTAAACTGAATTACATCAAAATGGCACAGTAGTTATATGTCTAAAGAGCTGCTGCTACTCGCTCTCATAACTAATGTCAATCCCTTCTGGTAGACAGTTTTATGTGAAATCATGGTAGAGTATATTACAAGCGAAGTTTAGAGAGCCTTGATATAAAAAATGTCATAAATAAATACTACCTTAAAACCAGGCCTGTGTTTGTATTAACAAGCAAGAACTCCTTTACAGTAAAGTACTGTCCTTAGCCAAAAAGATACACCATTTTTTAATGTCAGAGCTTCATCTTCAGCCTTTAGGCTACTCTAAGGTGTCAGAAGTTTTTCTGTGCAGATGATAACTATTTGGGGAACTCAGTGAACTTTTGTAATGCAATCTAGATATATACTTAGTTGAAACAATGCAGAAATTACCTCAAGACCAGCTTACCAAGGGAAAACAAAGAAATAATAATATTAACAATATATATATATTCAACACCAGAGTCTGACTGGAACCATAAATCCAAGATCATTAAATGGTAGAGGAGAAGTGAATGCTAAAAAAACAAAATGAAAAGAGATGAGAACCTAGTCTGCATGTACAAATCTGGTATTTTTGTGATCAATAACTACTGATAATACATGCAAAGATGGGCAAAAATAGTAATTACCTTTAAAAAGCTACTTCAGAATTTATGAATTTACCAGGAAATTATTAAGTAGTTCTGGGAGAGGAAACAAAAGGAAAACTCAGATGCACTTAAAAAAATTTTACTAGTTACAAAACATATGCTTTAAAGTTTTTGTTTTTAATTTTTATTTTTGTTTATTTCTAAAAGAAAAGAAGTCAGGCAAACTGAATACTTTTTTTTATTACTTCAATAATTGTCAGACAATTCTGAGAGGGAGGGATTACCTGAGGTTTTCTCAAGATCTTTACATTTCAGGTGGTTTGGAAATTCTAAAATGCTGTTTTTCATTCAGGGAAATAAGAGAAAAAAAAATCGTTCAAACAGCTCAGATAACACTCCACAGACACAAAATATGTTGTTACCTGTGCTGGAGTATTATTTTATTTTACTCTGTAATTAAATGCTCAGTTGCCCCTCCTCACCAGTCAATCTGATTTTATCCTTGGAAGGCAACAGATAATTTCCGTATCAAAAGAGCAGTGGCACTTTCATGCACTGATGCTCAGTTTCCTGTGATGCTGCCAGAACAAGATGGTTAATAGGTAGCAATGGAAATGATAACCAGTTTCATCAGCAAAAATTTCTCGTATGGGTACCAGGCTGCATTCCATGGTCTACTAAAAGTTGTGACACACACACTTTCACTGTAGTGCTCTTTTTCCCTTCTTAGAGGCTGGGCTGTACACTTTGACGTCTCTTCATCTCCTGGGCTCGAGCCTGGTTTCCAGTGATGGTACCTGACCTACTCATACGTTCTAGGATAAGATCGAGACTTCAGACTGCCTATTCTGTTACAAAATTAAAATCTACTGTGCTTCATCGAGCTGAAGATCAACTCCTTTTAGAATGCATTGTCATTGTAATCTTAATTTTTGTTATCTATAGACTCAGTACCCTTAAGATTTCACTGTTAAGATCCTATTGCAGTTTCAGGTTGAAATGCATTTTGAACTTTATCTCTTGCTTGACTTCTGTTAAAGGACAAAAATATGTACTTTGAGTTAAATGCCTTTGAGTAGGGTCTGGTGTAATCAGCTCACCCACAGGGTGAAGAAAGAAGTGTGGCTAAGTTTCTGAGATGGTGGTGCTGGAGATAGTATTGTAGTGGAGGCACAGCAGCCCAAGTTAGAATAACTCACTCCCGTAATTGGTCACTCCTGAGGTCTTATTTTGTAGCGGGGTCCTTCTTACTCAATCTGTCACCGGAATGAGCATACTGAAGCCCTTATGTCATCTCTTGCATGAACAACTGCAAAGTGAAGGGGCAAAAGGATCCTCTGAATTCAGATCTGGATGGAACAAATGACACCTGGCACAGGGATGTTGTCATCCCAGGATCAGACTAATATCTGGCTTCTTCTTTTGTTTGTTTGTGGCTTTTTTGTTTGTTTAATAGAAGTAATCTTACCACACCAGGAAAAAATCTAAATATGCAGGGTCTAACTTTTTATAGCTTTACTCTTGCTTTCTTTTATTTTGTCAAGTATTCAAGAAATTGCTACAATCTTCATATTCTTTGGGTGATTGCAAGGCTGTTCTTATTTTCTGTAGTTTACTTATTTAGTTAATAGTTTAGTTAATTTAGTTAATTTCTATTTTCTATTCAATTGGCAATGTTGCTGATTTAATAAGTAAGCAAAGTTCTTTCACTTTCTTTCAGTAGTTCAGGTCCTTCATTTGAAACTCCTTCAAAGGCTTTTATTCTCCAGTTTTCCTACCATTCTCTTTTGAATGTTTGACCACTAGTTGATTATTGGTTTATTTTATTTTAACCTGAGCAAGAAAAAAATAGTTTCCTGCAGTTTTCAGTCTCCTGTTGCTCCGGGTTAAAAAAGGCGTGGTCATCATGATTAAATTCATGTCAAGGAACAGTGAGCAACAATATATATAGTAGTCATGTTAGAAAAGCACTGTTATGCAATTATGACTGCAAAGAAAGCTCCTTTAGGGAATGAACTATATACACCCCCCAAAGAAAATGACCTTCACTAAGATGGTTTGAAGAGTACTAGGTCTTACCTTCTACTACCACAACTTTCTTTGCACTTATATTAATGTTTACAGAGAAAATGCTGTATCTATTATAGTAAAGAAGTAAATATGGTGTAAGTATGGACTGATGAGTTATTGTATAAGTGAATAAAAGAGTGTTGGAAATGGAGGAATTTGTAGTACCCATGATGTACCTTCTATTGTAACATTAATTTGTTCACTGAAATATTTTTAAATGTGTGGATTTAAAATTATAAAGAAAATGGTTTTTTTATGTTTTGCTTTGAATTTTTATGCTGAATTTTATTGAAACATACTTTTTGAAATCAGTCATTTCAGTATTCATTTTTTTTAAATTATAATCTTTTACCACTTAATAATAGAGGAGAAGAAGCTTTTTAAGCACATAACAACTGTGACAATTTGATGGAATTCATTTTGAGTAATAATTTTATCAAATAATATATTTCTTTTAAAAAATACCATTTATTAAAACATTATCCACAATTCAGGCAGAATGGTAAAGCAAATGTCATTTTTAAACACACAACCCACCTTTGCTGACAGTACAGCACAATCACAACATATTATAGGAAGTGTTGGCATGCTTTGGAACACAGGATGACTCTATCAATAGATTAATAAGATTACAGATGAGTGCCCAGCATTTCTGAAATAAATACTATTTATTCACTTCTCCTTGTGAATCTCCATTGAGTTTTCATGGGTTTAGCTTGAGACAGGATATGATTCTCAGCACCTGAGGAATGAAGACACACTTGTGGGGTATAGATTAAAGCATTCATAGACACAAAAAGCAGATTTTGTTCTCTTTGAACATCTTCAGGACTGATGTCCCAGGAAAAGTGTAGTTCTGGAGACAGGGTCTGACATACACCAACATAAAAGCAAACTCAGCATGGACACTTTTAGGAAAGATCAGGGCAAATAATCAGAGGCATTCCTTCAGCAATCACAGATCTTCAGATGAAGGATGGAAATAAAATTCCTTAAATTCAACTTCTGTGGATAAGCAAAAGACACAAAACATACTGAAGTACATTGAACTAGTGAGTGCAAAAAGCAGCAATGAATGCAAACTAAAAGGTCTACTTACATAATTTCAGAAATGGAAACTGAATGTAACTCTTGGTGACAGAGACAGAAATATTTCCTCCCATGCTTTAGCTCCTCCCACAAAACTCCCAAGAAGACTTTCTTCCAAGACACTTGGACTATCTTGGTAAAACATCAAGCTCATAGTATTTCTTTTTTGAAGCTATTTTTTATCTTTATAAAATTTTAAAAAAATTTTTTTGAGGATTAAGATGTGTACCCGGAAGATGAGTCACATCCTCCGTTCCCAAAAGTCTAGAAAATTCAGGAGTTCGGACTGTAGACTCAGCTAAGCAGATAAGTGTCTACACCTGCTGATGGTCCATCTTCCTCTTAGAAAGGATGTAAGGCCTGAATGGGAGTGGCTGGAGCAGGGACACATGACATCACAGCAGTGGGCAGGAGTCTGATTTCATTTAGTCAGTGAAAGAATAGAGTATTCTGCATGCAAAGCATACACTGCAAGCAAGGATACCTCATGTATGAATGAGAAGGGGGAGAAAAACCTCACCTACGTAGATTCAGAGGGACAATCATGGAAGGCAGGGACAACTGTCTTGCCAGGAGGAGGATTCAAGGGAATGAAAGGAAGAGAGATGACGGAGAAGGAGAGAGAGCACTCCCTTCCTTTCAGCAGCATCATGGTAGCAGGTTAACTACCATCAGCCTCTGGTTTTAGAGGTCTCAACATTACCTTACCTTTATTTTTAAGATGTTTATTAATGGAAAAACTTTCCACTTTCCTTTCTTCAGGGAATATTGTAAACACAAGAAGTCTCCCACTGCGGATGAAAATCAGTCCGCCAAGCCAACATACTGAGTATCTGCTTGGGTTCGTACATCTGCCACTGGAACAAGTCCATTTCTTTCCAGGATGAGATTAGGCCTTTTTATATAGAAACACTTGACTTGTCAGAAGGCACTGGAAAAGAATCTTATTAAACATTTATTATTTTACTTTGAAGAAATTCTGAAGTTTACTTAATCACAAAGGAAGAGACATGAACAAGTGTGAAGTATTTCACATTTTTAACTAACCTTAACTGTAAAAGGGGCAGGCTTTCAGGGGGCAAATTCCTTCTTCGGTTAAGAACTTGTCTTCAATTAAAAAAAAATGTGTTTGCCTTGGTTTTCTAGTTTATTTTGCAACGTTTGTATCAGCTTTTTGCATTCAATGTCTTAGCTGAGCAACATGGATACCCCATCACGAACATGCATATTAACAGATTACCTTGAACAATTCCAGTGTTTCTAATACTTGAGATGAATTCCTGTAATTTTTTTGCCTCTAAAAGAACTGTTCCATTATGATGTTATCACTATTCCATACATTTCTCCTGAACAATTTTCCTGCAAGAATTTTGTTGTGGATGCCCTTAATATTTGACAAGTGTTCCATAAAATATTGCTGTCTCTTAAGAATTTACCGTGTTCTTTTCCTGCCTTAACTGCAGACAGAATATAATTCTTTTAGTGGTCTGTATGAATATTCATAAGTGACAAGTACTCTGAGTTCTAAAATATCGGATCGGGAGGTTTTACAATTATTAGATCAGGGCTTTTCTCAGTTGTACCCTGGGATTAAAATGTCTTTATTTCAGTGCAGTAACAGAGGAAGAACACAAGATTACAATAGATTTAACAAAAAGGATATAACTTTGCATTATTTTTCATTCTTCTTTCAGTCTCCATCACGAGGATGGAGTCATGCTGTGGCATTCTTCTCTGGGTATTGGAACATGAGAATGATATACTCGACTTTGAATGTCTCAAGTTTTGTAACGTATAATAGCTGAGTTTTACTTCTTTCACCCCGGTATTTTGCATTTTGATAGGCAAGTGCCACTTCACCGCTGAGGCCCTTCTGCTGACCTTTAACACAGCAGGTAGCTTTAGCAGTGCAATTATCACTATGGGTTGTGGTGTCCTGGAGGAAGTCAGCATGGGCACATGTATAAACTGGGATATCAAGGATGTAAAAAGCAGAAGAGCACATACCAGGCAAAAGAAGTCATTTGATCATGACAACCCAGTCAAGCCAAAGTCAGAGTGATGGTTATGTCAGAAATTCTTGCTTAGCCTTCTTCATGCATTTGAGTGAAAACGTAAGAGGCTACAATTAACGTGACCCCATTTTACTTTCTCTTAAACTCCTACACTTTCCAGCTCCAAAAGTTCTGCCTACCAGTTGAATAACAGGAAATCAACATACAGGAATGTGATTTACCTGCTTAATAGTTATTAAGTTTGATCCTAGTTTCCATTTTCACCATTGAAACTTGTTCTTACACAGGTCATTGTTTCCAAATGTGGGTGCCTAAAGCATAAATAAATATCAGGGTGTTCATCCTTATTTTATAGATCTACCTTGTATGAGAAAAACCCCAGGATTTTACCTTCAATAACAAGAGAACACCAATAATACAAGCCTCAGAGAGTTATTACTATACCATGTTCAGCAAAGAGCAATCAATGTGCACTACTATTAGTAGAAGACAGCCCACCCATGAAATGTTAAGCAAAACACACATAAAGGTCTCACCTACTGTAGTTTCTGCTAGTGCACTTCTAGTTGTTGCTACTGGTGCTGAGGAACTGCTCTCAAAACTTGCTTAAACTGAAAATGGTTTTTATGACAAGCGTATGTGTTAAATGATACTTTTGCCTTTGTAAAAGTAATTCAAAAAGCATGTGGGTGTCTTCTTTTCTTTAATGAGTAGCACCCTTTAGAAGCACACTTGATATGCCATCTTTGCTTTTGCTTTCCTTACCTTCACTATTTCCCTTTTCTTCACTTGGTGGCTGCTGTTGTCACAAAGTTTGCCTTCCCAAGCTACAGCCCGGCTCCGTCTTCTTCCTATTGTCTCTCCAAACAAAACAAAACAAAGCTCTGTTCACTATTTTTTCTTCCCAAGACAAGTTCATGTTTCTTCAACATACTGCAGGAGGACAGCTTATGCTGATTTTGCTGCTTAAATATTATTTTTCATAGTTTCTCTGTTTATTTTTCCAAATGTGCTAAGAGACCTCCCAAAGAGATCCCTTCTTCCCTTTTCACAGTCTTCCCCTTAAGAATCTGAATGTTGCTAATATCTCCTGGGTAAAATCCAGCCACTGTGTCCACATCAAGTCAAGCTGAATTTACTCCATGCTCTGCAGCTGTTCCATTGTCTCCTTATTACAACACAAGATTCTGTTTGTTTTATTTATTTATCATTTCTAAGTACCAGGCTTTCTGGCAAAATGTTGCCAGCTGGAAGTTACATGGAAAATGTTTAGCACAGCTTTAACACATGCTCCAGAGTATGTGTACACGCATTTCATTCTTGGTAAATCAGCATTTAGGGAATATGGGGAAATAGGCTGTGAAATGCCATCAGCTTGTCCTGAGCTATGGTGCTATTTAATAAAATCTCTAGCAAATTCAAATAGCAGAAACTCATCCAAGTCATTAGTGCATGCATATGCTCCTCCCTGAGCTATCAATATCAAAAGCATCTTAAGAAACTACACAAATGAAAAATGAAGGAAAGTAAATAGAAAAAATTAAAAGGTATTTCTGATGAATAACCATCATCCCTGACTGTGCTAAATCACATTTCTAATCTCTTTATTTTGGGCATTTATTAGCATTTACTTCCCTCAGTTAAATAACAATGACATGTTAAAGATAATGTTTATGCCTTTAGGAGTTTATGTAGAGGATCTTCTGTTTTTCTGTAGCTTTTGCCTCATTCAGAATTAACTAGTCAAGTTCTCTGTTGACAGGGCATAAAATAT
>VWZT01001849.1:2500-12500 GCA_013397055.1 Pachycephala philippinensis | reverse complement strand
AAACATGACAAATCTCTGCAGCAATTTAAAATAAACCATAGATAGAGGTTAAATTTAGCCCTTCAGATTAAAGTGGAATTGTTGCTGTGAGAAATGCCTTATTCTACAGAGAAAGGTAGATAAATTTTGCATATTGATTACCAAAAATATGAATGACTTCATAGTTAAAAAACACTATCTAAGGATATAAATAAGTACCAGATATCTAAGAAAACACAACTGGAGTTTCTTATTTTAAGAATGTAGCATTCAGTGTATTTCAATAAATATTTCTTCTCTGTTTCTCAGAAGAGTTTCTTGAGTGTATTTGTACAATTTTCTAGTGAAAGCTACATAGTAAGTGCAGTAAATTATACATTTCTGAAATGATCATTTAGAACTAGATTTCTACTTTTGTAACATTTAGCTAATAACCAATTACAGAATATGCTTTCCTCTTATAAATACTAAAAAAAAATTATTTCCTTGTTCCTTGAAAAGGTGATAGAATTAATATTAACCAGTCATTTAAAAACACATACTATCAAAATTAATGTTAAATTAAAGAAATTCCTTGCATTAGACACTTAAATTTAATGGCAATTTAAGGGGGAAAAACAAACACTTTTTTATCATGTTATTCATTAGAGAATTATTTCATTTTGCAGAGAGTTGTAACTATTGCCAATTAGACTGCTTGCATTAAAAGACACTCTAGTTGGGATGTTCTCTGAATTACATAATTCACCATATTCTTACTAATGAAAAGTTTAGATGACAGAATACATTATGCAAAAGTTCAAGCTTTGTGCCTACTATCCTTTATTCATTCACACATAGAATATGTACTTTATTATGTTAATCAAAATGCTACATAAGTCTATTTTTTCTGAGTAATGTATCACAATTAATTTTGCTTCGATAGAATACTGCAAGCAATTACATCTACTTCATCCACAGAAACTCATCTCTCTGTCTCTTCCTTTCCGTCTTTCTTTATCTTTTTAAATGTTGTATTGACTTATGGTATGTGAGCTGTTAAAATCATGCAGACTTACAAAGATCTTCATTTACAAATGGAAACTGACGCAGAAAACTTCTGACTTTTAAAATCTTTGATATTTAAATTTCATTTTCATATGTATAGAAATAGTTCAGTAACACCATTTTAAGTAATCCTTTAGTTCAACCTTTGTCTTTCTAGTCTAAACATTTTTTTTTATTTCTCCAAAGTTTATCTGGACTTTTTCAATATGATGTATGTCAAGGAATCAGCCTAAGTGATAAAAGCAGGAAGGGAAAGTCTGCATCAGTGAGTATTTATATTGGCAAGAGCTGACAGTTTTATAAAAGAAAAACAAACACCAAGGCTGTTCATTTCTGAAATGAAATCAACTTCACTTCATTTCTCTCAGGAAAACATCATCACATGAAATGATATAAATCAGTATTGATATCAGTAAGCTTCAGACTAGAAGAGACAAATGCACTCTGCAGCACAGTAATTCAATGGCTCCGAGTCAAGTTTACTGTTGTCTCGTTTCTACTAATCATTGTAAAAATTCCCTGTGAAATAATTATCCCTAAAACAATCAAGACAGTATATCTCTATAAAGGAGAGGATCGATTTAACAACAAACTCTAGATTTATCTGTATTGATTAGAGGGCATTCAGTGTAATTTTAGTGAATTATGTTTGGCTTTCATTTCCCAGTAGAAATTTTTCTTGTGATGATCAAAAGGTAAATTACAAACTACTACATGGTCTTTTGTGTGCCACATAACATAACATCCAACTATTACTTTTCAAAGAAACATCGACGTAGGAAAGGAAAAAAAATATTGAGGATTTTTTATACATGATATCTTACTATAAAAATCATATGACTGAGTTTATAGCACTTACCTAAGAGCCTGATGTCATCTTCTCAATTCATTAATACAGAAATCAGGACTGCACTAAAGAGTCTGTGCTAAAGGAACAAATCCAAGATCATCTTATGAGAATAGAATTAGAAAGATTAAGAAAGTAATATGATTTTTCTTCTTAAATAGGAGTAATTTCAAAGCAGCTGTTAACACTTTCATGTCTGAAACTTCCTTACTGGCACAAGGGAGAACTAAAGAAATCAGACAGATTCAAAGACGGTTTAATGTAGCTGTAAGTCTGACACTGCTGCTGATACAATTTAATTGAGAACTAATTAGAACTAAGAAGGCTAGTTATTTTGTCAACTGCACATGTGTTAGTTCCAGTCATTTTTAATCCAACGTAACAAAGATAAAGAGTCTAACTTACTTTGTTTAGTTAATAACATTAGGCCAGAAGGATCACCTAGTCATTTCGTGTTACCCAATACATTGCTAATATAAACAATGTCTAATTACAGTGACTACATACTCCCATGAAATGACCAATTAGAACATTTGCTGATTCTACATGTTCACTGTTACAGACATTTCCACAGGCTTTCTGTGGGTTGTATTCATAAATTGTACCCCAGCTGGTAGGAAGCATAAGAGCAGAATATGAGAGGAAAAAGTTTTTAAGCAGCACAAAGGACATTTAAATTCTGAGACAGAGTTTCCATGCAAAAATATATCAAATTAAAATATACTTTTTAGTATTCCCTAGGAGTATGTAATATTGCACATTTATATGCTCTTCTTGCTGAATCAAGCAGATCATATAGTGTATTCAAGACTCATATGATAAAGAAGGCATGTGTTAGCATTTTAATATTTTGACCAACAAATATAGAGTGATTTGAATTTGCTTAAAAAGCTGATTTATTGACCATAGTCTGTAGCTGGTGTGACTTAAGCCAGAGTAGTCTCTTATTTATTTTTGTTACTTTACTGATGAGTCAATAACTGTCCCCTGAAAATATTAGTCCAGCATGTACCAATGTTTTGTAAAGTGGCAAAATCTGACAATGATATTGACAGCATGTATTAAACTCAAATTAAAATCAAAATAGAAAAATACAGTAAATGAGAACAAACTCTTTCTTGTCTAAAGAAAAATTGCTGACACCGTAAAAATTGCTTTTTTAATGATTGAATTATTATCCCGTAAGTAATCATGCTGAAAAATTTGCTAGTTATGTTAAAGTAAATAACAGTACATCAGTATGTGCATTACCAAACCTAATTAACACAAAATATTAGAAATACTGGAAACAATGAGACACAGTTATCTAGGCAACTTAAATAAAAGAGATTAATTTACAATGATTGCAATCAATGCATATATCACAGCCAATAAAAATTGGATACTGCAAAAGTATCTGGAAGTATTGATGTTATCAATTGCTCTGCAAGTGTCTAAAATGCCTGGCTGCCACACATGCCAGTGCAAAGACTCAATCCTTCTCTCACTTCAGTGAGTTCAAGCGTTGCCACTCGGGTCAGCATGATAGTGTCAGGTGCTTTTCCTACTCTTCTTAGGCAATGCCCTAAACAATATTAATCTACTTACATGAAAGTTTTCCTTTGAATAAAAGGCAGCATGATAATCTACATGTCTGACCACTAGAACTGGAGAGAATTAAAATGTAGCTTAAAACCCACATCATGTAAATAATTACAATTTGCTAAAAGCAAAAAACAAAAATTAACAAATGTTTTCTTAAATTAATTGGTACATGCTGAATGTGTGCTACATTGTCTTGTCCAGGATATTTAAAAATTAAATATATGATAAACTTTGTCTTATTGTAATTAGATTAATAAAAGCAAGGATAAAAAGACTCCTACTTTTTTTTCTAGAAGAAAAGAAAGAGCTAGAAATTATTAAAATATCCAGAAAAGAATCAAAGCTTTTACATGGAAAACAATTCTTTGAGCTGAATTGCAATAAATCAATAAGATGGTTATTTTTCAATAGGTAATAATTGTCTTTATATAAACCGAAAATATTGTTTGGGATGATTAATATACAATGCCACATTATGCATTTGGGAGTGTCAATGCATAATTCTTAGTTCTAATGTTATTATGTAATTGAGAGAACATGTTCATTTGCCCTAATAACTACTAAGATGCACTTAATAAAATGAAATGTAATAATACTTGTAATTTAATCTATTCATGGAAGTAATTTTAAAAGTCTAGCATTCTCCTTAATGTGGATAACATTCATAATTTATAAAGTGTTGTGATGCAGAATTGACAATGCCATTGTTTTTTACACTTTGAGATGAATCTGCAGGCTTCATTATCTGCATACCAACCTCAGGATTATCAAGGGCAAACAAAAGATAATTAACACCAGAAACAGGCAAATGCAGGAGATACTGAGTGAGGTTTTTCATTTAATGTGGAACCTTTGAAAACTGGGAAATGGAATAACAGTTCAATATCTTTTTTTTTCCTTCACAGAAAACTATTCCAGTATGTTTTATTTCCTATATTTTAAATACCATGTTTTTGCTATAAAATTATATTGGCATGTTGAGCCTTAGATACATTTAGTAAATGAATGTGTTAAGATGAGTGTTTTTCCCAAAGTACTAAGTGTTCATTTTCTGCGGTGTTTTTTTTCGTCTAGAACAGTAGATGGGTACCTACAGTAGACACTTTCAAATTCTATAGTTTCACTTGCCCACAGCAAATCTGTAAAAAAATCACCTAACTTCTCCTTGCCTCATTGTGCCATTCTCTAAAGATGAAAACTTCTGCTACAAAAATTTGATTAATGAATAAGATATATTTTTATGTTAATAGCTTGTAGGAAAAAGTATGTGAGACTGCCTTGGGTGTTTTTATATATACTCACAGTAGAACAATAAAGGTATACTAAGTGCTGATATGGATCCGAGAGCGTGTATTTCAATGAGTAAGCATTACTGACATGTTTCTTCTTAGTTTTTTTAACAAGAAGTCTTGATTATGATTCTGCATTGCACTCAAAAATATTTGCCATGTAACTAATAATTTCAGAAATTAACCAGTGAAGATCCTCCACAAAGAGAATCTTTTGAATACAAGGCAAAGAAGCATTATATGGTTAGACCCTCATCTATGAATGAACACACTTCTACAAAAGGTCCAGGCAAAGTCATTTTACAAATGTAAATGCAGGACAGTGACATTCAGAGTTTTACACAACTTACAGATGTTGATGACAGTTTAACTCCCCACCCGTTACTCTCATAACAAGTTCTTATTACAAGGGGATGTGATTATTAACCTATGAGCTATCCATGAAAGATTCAACCATTTGTGTTTGAAGATCTTGATGTATTACCATACCTTCACTTTTTACAATTTAGAATTGGAAATGCCTTTTAAGCAACTAATCCAAAAATGATATACAATCAGTAGGAGCTTGCTTTCCACCCAGCACAGGGAGCTGAGAGCACTCTACACAGGGATGATGGTTACACTCTAAGATTCAAGCTGCAAGATAACTTGATGAGTCTTGTTCTCTTCCAGAAGATCTGATGCCAGTTATAATGGCTCCTTCGTTATCAGGGCTGTCCCTTTTTCCTGTTTACCAAATCTTTTTCTTCTTGGTCCTGATTCACCCTGGACAGTGACGGGCACCAGAAGGTGCATGGGACAGGGAAGCAGGTATGAGCACACTGCCCCCACCAAGAGACAGGGAGAGGCTGAGGCTGAGGCCAAGGGCTCTCTCCACATCCTTGGATATCCAGACAAGTATTTATATCCAGACAAGTATTTAAGTCTGTGAAATCCCACAGCAACTATGTGGTTGATGATCAGTTCAAATGAGTCAACAGCGTGCCCTCGAGATCAGCAGGGCATGGGGCATCCTGGGGTGTGTCAAGCCCAGCATACCAACCAGGTGGAAAGAAGAAACTGTCCCACTAGGCTCAGCCTCACCTCAAGTACTCTGCACAGTTTCAGACAACATAATACATTATAATGTGCCCAAAGGAGGACAACAAAGATGCCAAAAGGACTAGAGTGCATGACTCATGAGGAGCAGATGAGGATATTTTGTTTATTCAGCTCAGAGAAGAGGAGGGTGCAGAGTGATCTCATTGCTGTCTACAACCTCCTCATGAGGGGGAGTGGAGAGGGAGATATTGATCTCTTCTTTCTGGTGTCCAGTGATGGAATGTATTAAAGCTATACAAGGGGAAATTCAGATTGGATATTATGAAAAAGTTCTTCACTGAGAGGGTGGTCAAAAACTGGAACAAGCTCTTGAAAAGCTTGGTCATGGTTCCAAGGTTCCTGTTGGTGTTCAAAAAGCATTCAAATGATGCTCAGCTTCACGGTTTATATTTTTTCATGTGGTTTAACTTTTAGGTTGCCCTATGTGGAGGCAGGATTTGGGGTCAATGATCCTCACGGGTGCCTCCCAACTCAGAATACTATAGGAATCTATGATTCTAGGTTCCAGGGCTCTCAGGCACTGAGTTGTCATTCTTTGACTAGTAATTCTAGTTTCTAGATACTTCTGAAAAATAGAGCTCCAAACTTTTCCCACACCCAGTGGGAAGCTTTGAAATTAAGAAAAAATGAAGAATCAAGATGGTAAAACTCCTAAGTGCTACAGCAATCTAAATAATTTTTTTAATTAAAATTCCTTTTTTAAGGACATTGGCTTCAATTCTGCAAATATTTGTATAAAAGCTTTTTAACCTAACGTTTTTAAAATTAAATGTACCGTGGCTGAAAAAGAGACCATGTCCTTTTGAACTAATAGAGAATATCACTTCCCTCACATAAATTTATTTATTTAAAAGCCCCCATCCTTTCATTGAATTCATCTTCTATTTAACTCCCCTTCCCCTGAAGGAAAATAAGGTATATCTTCTACCATCTGGAGATTACTGTAAATACATTTTATGGAGTATGATACCTATTTTAATTACACACAAGAAAACACAATCAAAGTAGATGCAGTTTGATTACCAGGTGACACAATAAAAAACACACCACGCCAAATGGGGTAGTGGGCAGTGGTGGGCTCTGTTACAATCACTGCTCTCCATGAACCCATCCCTGCCTTCTGAAGCAGGAGAGGCAGCCTCTGTTTATAAAGTCCAGAGGACATACACAGGCACAGTAGATAACATAGAGCTTCTCCATTACAGAGATATTTCAGTAAAGTCTTTCTTTCGTGCTTTATCCTTCAAACTTCTACTAGGACTACCAGTACTAATAATAAAAGAATGGTGATAAAAATATAATGAAACCTGTTTGCTAATCTTCACATTTATTATGAAACTTTTTTTCTGAAAAGTTTTCTCTGGACCTATCTTCCACAATTTTCCAAACATCTTTTAAGTATCTGTGGTGTTCATGGTTTTATTTTAAGAAATTGTTATAGACCAGGATTTTCAGAAATCTGCAGTAAATAAAGAAAAATATACTCAATGCTTAGCAGCTGGAGTGAGTCAAAGCAGCATACACTCTTCTTATTTATATATTTTTATATTTTGCATTGTTTTTAACATAATATAATTTTTATGTAGTTGCATTTTCTACACATTTAGTTTACCAGAATTTATGTTTTGCAAATGTATGTGGTTCTTTCTGGAACGGTGCAGTTCCAGACAGAGCAATATCTGGTCCTGTGTGCAAAACTCCCACCTGTGTTAATGGGAATTTGTGATGAAGTGGAAACTACAGGTAATTATGTAATAAAATGCAGATATGAAAGGTGTGTTAACAGCAGAACACTAGCAAAATCATTGTGTGTGCATGTGCATCTGACAAAGCCAAAAGTTGTTTGTCAAAATTTGAAAAACTAATAGTTGAGATTATTAAAACTAAGTCTGTTTTTGTTTTGCCTGATAACCTTTCTAAGAGAATACAATATTACTTTTTCTGCCACTGAGTCACTGTCATTTAAGGTAACCTAGCAGTCTGGTGAACTCCTTGAGCCGTATATAAAGGTTCACATGCTATAATTTGGAGTCAGTTACATTTATTTCTGCTCATACCCAGATATTGAAGCCTTAGAATACACATTCAAGGAGGGACTGATATGCATCTTACTACGACAGTTCCAAATCTGTATTTCCTGTATGGATGAAAACTTCAGAGTGACAGAGCTTCATCAGAACTAATGAAGCTTCCACAAACAGGGTGCCTGTGGAAAGAACTACTTTCAGCTGGTATATGAGGGATGATGAGCTCCTTTTAGGTCTATACATCTAGCAAATTTTCGAGAATTCTTGGAAAAAAGCAGAGAAGGTTTGAGAAGATTGGCAGTAAATCCTTAAATTTAAAATAAACAACTTCAAGTGTATCAAAAGGACTGGATGTATCATATACTGGATACAGGTTGATTTTTCTCCCTTGCAGGTATATTTATGAAAGCACATGCACCACAAAATGTGCACCCCCAAACTTATTGCCTGAGGATGAAATAGTAGTAGATGATAACTCTTCCAAAAAGAACTGCCTTTGTGCTACATTTAAACCCAGTAGTTGCCTTCTAGCATTAAACCAATCAAGAATTTTCTATTTCAAGTTATGCTATATCTGGTGAGGAAGCACCAAATCTCAACATTACCTCCTAAAATTCAACTTCTGTTTACAGTGATTAGAATAATGATGAACACAGTGTCAAAGCCTGTCAGCACCTCAGAAGTCCAGTCTAACACCTGCAGAATCCTGACAGTATGGAAATGATTGGAGGTTTTGTGCCTTTGTGTCCTAAAGATGCTATGAGTGCTTTCTTGGCTGGACACTTGCTCAATACTATGTTGTGGCTGCTTAAGAAACCATTCAGATTCTCCTTTCTGTCTTTAGTTTTGAAATCCCTCCAAGAACACCTCTGTAGTGTGGGGTCAGCTTCAATATTCGGTCTTCCTTGTGTTGCAATTAACAACCAATGATAGTCAGAAAGGAAGAGGTACTTTTCCTTTGATTATCCTGGATGAGATTATGCTTCTGGTTCTTCAATGGTAGGGCTTACTGTTTCAATAATTGCAATGTGTGCCAGATTTCCAAAACTGCCTACCTAATGGCCGTAACTGCCAAATACATGCAGAAACTGCAGGAGCAAAGAAGTGGGTAGGTAATCTGCCTGTGTTTGCAATTACAGTAGCAGTTGTTTATACATTTTGCATGCATATAGTTTTATGTATGCAATGGAAATCAAAGCCTAAGCTTGTACTGACAAACATAGATACTTCCCTAACTGAAAGTAATGCCAGCTCTACACTTCACTTCCAACTGACTGGAGAGCTTTGAAACCTCTTTTGCTACATTGATTCTTCTAGCTGTCCATGCACACTGTGTCTTATAATATTATTCAATTGATCTACAGTTGCAGGGGCCAAAAGTGGATCTCTAGAGAGAGGGAGAAAAATTGTCCACATCTATCAGTCATGTCAGATAAATGTCTACAACTCAGGGCGAACTCTTGTGAGTAGAACTGGAGAAAGGAGTAATCTGGAACTCTTTTGTGTATCTCATTGATGTGAGAATAGACTAAAGAAGCCCTTGTTTGGTGGTCCAATTGTTCAGTGAACACATACTGTTGAAGTTACTGAAGCATATCCATTAATCTGCATGCTACATCCTGAATAAAGGGATGAAAAATGCTTGATTCAAGCCACAAAATGATTTGAGTAACAGCTGGCTTTTTTTAATCAGCTGTGGACTGCTAGAACGTATTTTGTGTCCAAAAATTCTCAATCAACACTTTTATGGAATTTTTTCTTTGTGTGCATTTAGGCTGAAATCTGAAAGTGAATTTCAAGTCTGAATAACGTAGCTACTAGTTCTGTACTGATTCTGTCAACTAAAGAAAGCTTAACTTTTTCTATAGACTCAAACCAAAATTTGACCATGGAAAAATATGGTTTACTTGTGCCGGACATGAGGTCTAAATACCTTTGACTTAGAGAAGGTTATTCTGTCACTCATACTTGTGAGCTCTTTTCAGAAAGAGTGGAAAGCTTTAACTCATCTCTCAAGAAAACAGGGAGGAATATCAACTCCTATATAAGTATTTAATTACAGTGTTACATAAAATTTCATTGTAATGCATCACATTACTGTGTTTCCCCACAATTACACTTTGGTG
>VWZT01001847.1:234331-275251 GCA_013397055.1 Pachycephala philippinensis | reverse complement strand
AAAAAAAAAAAGGAAATCACAAAATCACAAGGGTCAAGTAGAGAGAGAAAAAACTGGCAATAAAACTAATCTCTCCATCATCTGCCATTAGAACAACATACACACCCCAGTGAACAGTTTCTGGAAAAGCATTTGGTCTTCACAGCTTTCTTCTGACAGGTCAGTAACTGTGAAGTTCTAAGATTTATAAAACCAGATATTAAAAGAGCTCCCATTAAACCACAGTCAAAGTCAATCTTAAAACTCTTGTCTCTAAAACTTTCAGAAGTACTTATACTAACTAAAAAAAAAAAAAAAAACCAAAAGTCCCCAAAAGCCCTATGGATAACAAACACCTTTCCCTTCCCCATCTGGGCTCTGCTCCTCTCCAGGTGAGAACACTGCTGCAAGCTGCTTTCTGGGAAGTAATGACATCCAGTTTCAAACATGCAAGGAGGTCCTGCACATACACAAGCATTCTTGAATAATCTCTTATATTGGCATCCACACACAGCTTTCTAAACGAAATTAGTTCTATTTTAACTGCCACAATAAAAAAAAGAAGTAGGTAAAAAACTGCCTGGAAGAGGGCATGAAATTTCAGGCCACGTCCAAGGCTTCTGAAGTTTACATTTTAATTGGTTTTTTTTCTATGAATTTCCTACAGAAAGAGGCTGTAATTAAAAATCTGCTACATTCTTAGCACTAGATCTAACGTGTTATAATTTTACAGGCCTTATAGAATAACTGTACTAGACAGAAATGAAGCTCTTCAACTGACATCATTTATCAGATCTTCACTCTTAAGAAAACCTGTCAGTTTAACAGCTTATTTCATAAAGAGGGCTGCAGATTTCAGAACTCCTTACAAGAAAGACGGCTGAAATGTCATGTAGGTTTCAAATATGATTGAATTCATCTTGATTACCAGAATGTGTTGGCATTGTGTTGGTTACAGGGTGAATGCTAGAACACTATTTAATTTCCAGGCTGCAATCAGACCCATGCTGGTGTGCTCCAGTGAGCACAAGACCCCACCATAGCTGCTGCAGATGAGCCTGTCATTTAGCAGGTGAGAGTACCGGAGCCAGGACTGACTCTCAGCAAATTAACTAGAACCTCACAAACACCTCATGCAATACATTTAAAAACAAAGTTGAAGAGCTTCTTTTAGAGGTGTCTAAGAATTACCTAAAGAGCACATGCTGGCCCTGCTAAGATCCTGTAGTTTCCTAGCCCATAGCGTGACTCAAAATCCACTTTACTCTCCTCACAGCTGTATTCTTACAATTATAACTTGTGTGAACTGCAGCTAGCCCAAAACTTTCTCTTAACCTCCGCACAGGCCACATCTCCCTTTCTGAATTAATTTCATACTGAAATTCATGAAGAGCATAATGTTTCCCACAGTGCTGGGTCACCTGCCCAGATCCCAAAAGGACTTGTGTGGCACAGAGGAGGAATTCCTACTGAGTCTGAACCTAACTATCCTAGATCACAGAATGGTGTGGGTTGGAAAAGAGCTTAAAGCTCATCTAGTTCCACCCCCTGCCATGGTCAGGGACACCTCCCTAGCCCAGGCTTCTCCGAGCCCCGTCCAACCTGGCCTTGGACACTCCCAGGGATGGGGCAGCCACAGTTTCTCTGGGAACCTGTGCCAGGGCCTCCCCACCCTCACGGGGAAGAATTTCTTCCCAGTATCTAATCTATGCACCTCTCTAGCCAGCTTGGCTGGATATATCAAGATCAGAATGGCAAAGCCAAGGGCCTTCATTAGAGGCAAACAGCTGCTTCTTTTGCAGGACATCTTTCAACTGAAATACGACAGTCCCTTGGGAATACCTCTGCTTGTATTACAGGTTCTCAGCTTAGGAACTAAAAAGCTCTGCAGAGTTAATTGGCTGTTTAGAGGTGGAATTACGGAGCAAAGGGTTCTTTGCTCCTTGTTTTCAACAGCAGAGTTGGTGTAAAGGCCTTATTCTTGTGTATGTGTGTATGTTTTATACATACATTGCTGCAGTTCAAAGCTTGCTTTGCTTATCCATAGAAGTTTTCAGTTGCCTGTAATACATACCTAGCCAGGATTTCTGGTTACATTTGTAATAAATACTTAAAATAGAAGCATGAAATAGGTATTAGATGTACTACCAAGCAACATATAAAAGGACAAAGAAGTCATGTCAAAGCAAGAAAATAGCTCATATGGGATCAAAGGCATCTCTGCTTTAACCTGACAGTTTCCCCACACTGCAAAAGGGTAACAGCTGGTATGTCACAGATGCACACCTGAGATGGCAGAGAGTGAAAAAAGTGACTAAAAAGGGTGTTACAATCAAATGCTGTCCTTAAAATGGATAACCCTAAATAAACGGATATCCCTATACTTGCTACACACAAAGCCATCCTTAGGAGTGCAGTGCAGAATATGAAACAAGCATTTTCTCAATAAAAACTCACGTATTACACCGCTTCTGCTTTAGGGTGAAGATACATTCCCCTCTCCCCCAACATACCTCTTATAGCATGTCTGTGTGCTACAGAAAGCCGATATTCCAAACGAGAACAATTTCATAAATTTTGTAAGATCACTGGAAATATCACCAATAGAAAAGTGTTGTTGAAAACATATTGTACATACTATTTCATATGAATAACAAAAATCCATGAATCATGCCTGATTTTTCACATACAGAGACACAAAACAAGGAGTTTTTGCTGAATCATTGTGCTTGGTTCTTAGAAGTCTCTTTTAAAGAGGGATTCTTCCTAAGCATGTGCAGCTTAACCTTATTTCTGAAGTTCCACATTTCTCTATACCATCCTTAGAGTATTAAACAGCTTAACTAAAATCAAAATAAAATGTGCAACGTTTTCCACCTGGCTGAAAGATTGAAGGATTCAAAGCACTTTTAGTTTTAGATATTCAAAAAAAGGAAGACTTGAAATATTTACCTCTGCTTACTATTTTCAAAAGATTATTTCCTGAAAAATATATTAAATAGAAAGGTAAGTCAATGATGACGAATAATAAAAGAAGTACATTTTGCAAATTTTTTACCAAAAGAAAAAAGTATTGTGTAAACTGAGCAAAGGAAAGAAGAACAGAAGTCCTCGTTTTGGCTGGGATAAAAGAAATTTTCTTCTTAGCAGCTGGTTTAGTGCTGTATTTTGGATTTAGTATGAGAATAGTATTGATAACACACCAATGTTTTAGTTGTTGCTAAGTTGTGTTTACTCTAAAACAAGGACTTTTCAGTTTCTCGTGCTCTGCCACTGAGCAGGTGCACAAGAAGCTGTGAGGGAGCATGGTCAGGACAGGCGACCCAAACTGGCCAAAGGATATTCCGTACCATAGGATGCCACGTCCAGCATATAAACTGGGTGCAGCTGACTGCAAGGGGCCAGTGCCCTATTATTATATTTTACTTTGTTTCGATTATTAAACTGTTCTTATCTTAAGCCACAAGGTTTACTTTTTTTTGACCCTGATTCTCCTCTGCACCAGGGAATGGGGGGGAGAAAGAATGAGCAGCTGTGTGGTACACAGCTGACTGGGGTTAAACCATGACAGAAGTGAAAAAAGAATGACAGAAAATAGAAGATAGAAGACGTTATTTATTTTAGAAACTTATTCTTTTGCAGTATTTTCCCACTGAGTTGTAAAAAAAAAAAAAAATACACTAAAAGGTGTGGAAGCGAGAAGAATCACTCAATATTAATTAAAATGAATAATCATGCCATTGACAGTTTTTTCCCTAAAGGTTAAATATTTGAACCACGAACATTAAAGCAAAAGTTCTTGGGCCTCAGAAAGCATCACTTTCCCATGGGAGTTCTCTCTCATTTCCCAGTCAACTGACGTGGTCTCCTCTAACACCTCCATCAGAGCACTAAGCAATAGAGAAATTTGCTAGGAAGCATCTCAGTGTTTCTGTAACCTACCAGAAGATAAAAGATAAGGCCTTGGATTTGCATTTTGACTTACCTGAATTTTTCCTGTGTTCAAGAGAAAAGGTGACATGATGTATGTTGGAGGGGAGAGGACACTTATCAGCCTGAGCCAGCTGATCTCTCAGAACTGTCCCAGAAAATAATCAACTTTTTTTCCAAGACTCTCTATCCCACCATGTCATGAGAAAAAAAAGTACTAGAAAGGAATCATTAAAGTTATTGTTTCTAATTCAGTTAGTTTGAAGAAATTGGAGTCCTGAGGAAAAAAAACTTAGGAAATTTTAAAAACCCCAACCAAATAAGAAATAGCCCTAAATGGCACCAGACCATCACTATCCAGCCCCTGTTGCTCCCCTGGAGAGTTCCCCAGCAGCTCTTGACCCAGAAAAAGTGAAATATTTCATCAATTTCAGTCCTGGTTTCAGTAAGGAAGTAATCTAACAGAAGTTATGTAGTTCCAGTTATGTGATTGCTTAAGAATAGAAATACTTAAAATTTATTAATTCTCCTTTGAATGGATCTACTGATTTCAAAAAACAGTACCTGAACAACTCAATTTTGAGTATATCATTTTACTGTGTTTTAATTAACCAAAACCTTTACTGACTTTTTCTTATTGTTCTCTGTCTGTGGACACATCCTTTAGAAATTGGTTTGCTACAAGTCTACAACACTTTTACAGGGAACAGACCTAAATGAAGGGGGCAACACTGACAGCAGCCCATCCCCTTCCCCAGGAAAGTGGGTGTGAATCCAACAACAGTGCAGGACTGCTCCTGGCTCAGCAGTTCACTGAATTTAAAGTGCCAATATTGCAAATGGTTTTTAAGAGAAACAAAGATTTTAAATTGTTTAAGGAGTCACAAGCACTTTAGCATTGCTGCTGCCAGCCTTGTAGGTGCTAAAACAGCCTGGACTCAGTCTTTGGTACATGTTACATCATTTGGGAGATTTGGAACTAAGCTCCAGCATTGCATATAGCATAATATTAAATCACACACAATGCACTACAAGCAATCCTCTGCTGGCCCAATCTACTAAAATGATTTATGTACAGAAAGTTTAACTGTACAGCAGGGAGACTGCAGCACATTTGCACCTTCACGAAGAACCCTTGTCAAGCAAGTCACCAGTATAAATGCCATTTGGGCAGGTTTAGACCAGAGTGAGATTTAGAGTTTTGAAATAAACCCAGCTTCTTTCAATATGAAAGGACAACCAACATTTTATACGGAAAGGATGCAGTTTCTTATGCACAAGCATATAAATACATTTTATGGCAGTCACCTAACAAAAAAAAGGAAACCCCACCAGCATTAAATAACAGACCTGCCATAATGCAACCTGTTGTTACTCCTTGGAGTGATTAAAATATGACTCCACCACGCTGAAGTGTCTCTCCTCCCCCTCACACCAGCAAACCCTTTCTTCTTCTGCATTTGTTATACATTCTCATTTATATTATCTGTCTAGCTGTCCATCCTTAGATTGGAATCTGCTTAGAACAGGCACTTTTCCTTCTTGACCATTCAGTGAGCACTGCAGTTGGTGGTACCACGGGCAAATATTAAATGAACCTCTCTGAAAAGAGACAACTGTAAGAGGGAATTCTATTGTGTAAAACAACCGTTCCCACAGAAGAGAGCTAAGGTACTTAACTGAACTGACTATTCAAAATATTGAAACACTCCTCTGTACATTGTTTGCTTGTATGGAAATATACACAGGGCAATTTTAGGGGCCTCATCCTGACCAACATTTGGAAGCACAAACTTCTGTTGATATTTTAAGAGGAATTGTGACTTGTATAACTGTTTTGGGAAGTTTAATCAGTGCCTTTAAAAAAGTCAACCTCAAAAATGGTAGTTGTGATTCCTCTTTAAAAAGCTGATCATAGAGTAAGGGAAAGATTTGCAAGCAAAACAACATTTTGTCTTGCAAAAGGAGCAATGCATGAATGAGAGACAGGGGCTAGAGTATCTCTAGAGCACCTGCATTCTGCCCTGTTGTAAATTTAAATAACCCTGCAGCATGAAATAACTCTGAAATAAGAAGCTGTTAAAAAATACTTTCTATAATTTTTGTGTTATTACTTGCAAGTTCATCTTTTCTGACCTAGGATTTCCATCTAGTTTCATAACATTTTCCAGAAAAATTATTTTTGAGAAGCTTCACTTAAGTGGCAAAACAATTCCACAATTAAAAACCTCATGAAATAATTTTTAAAAATTACATGAGTTGTATTCAGGTACAGCTGTGAAAAGGGTATGCACAATTTGCTGTGAAGATCCACTCAAACCCCCTCCAATCCTGTACCCTTTTGCCCTCAGCATCCACCTTCTCCCCTGTTGAAATCAAGAATGCAGAGTGGATATTGAAATTAACTAGTACAGTAAGTGAACTGCAGAATTAGTACCAGTCTAGCAAATTAAACAAGGGAATAACCTAAATTTTTTTCCATTTTCCTTTTTTTATTTCCAACAAATTAGAGGGCTCCAGTAGATTTTATCAAATACTGAGCTCCCCACTCTCTTTCTCAAACTGTATAAATGCCTTGAACTCCCAAAAGAACATCACCATTCCTTAGCCCCATGTAGTTCTCTTTCATTTACCCACTTCCACAGCACCATTTTCAAAGACTTATTTTAGCCAAAGGGAACAAAAGTGGAAATCCTGAAAGGAGATCTGCAGATTTTTCCAGAATTTTTACTCTGCCCCCTCCACCAACTGTCCACAAGACCTCAACACCCCCACTGGGATATCCTTTATGGATGACTCCTGAGGCACTTAAAGATTAAAACAAAGGACGAGCCTCACAAGTCTTACACTGCAATGCTGGCCACAATAGTTTAGTCACCCTCTCTGAACACAAAAAAGGAGCCCAGCCTCACCTTTGAAGTTGTAAGCCTTAGTCAAATTCCAGAAAACAACAGCCAGACATGACTATGTATTATATAATTTATTTTGTGAACTACAGAGACACACATACACTACGTGATCTGATCGGACGCAAGTGCAAAACGCAGGTATCGCCTACCAGGTTGAAAGCGTTCTCTTTAAAATGTAGTACTAAACCAAACAAAATTTACAAATATCCTCATGGAACAATACTAAACATTTAGAAAAATAAGGAAAATGTCTCTTTAATGCATAAGCCATTCAAAATTGGGCCCCAAGTGTTGTGCGAGGCGAACTACAATAGAGCGCCTGCAGGCTGCTTCAGAACTGCACAGGCACTGAATGCAAAAAAGAACCACAGTGCTTCCACGGTGGCATCAGTTCCAATTTAAGCACAATAATAGGGCAGAGCACAGTATTCTGTACTTGCATCACAAAAGGAAAAGACCAGCAATCTCAAATTTTGTGTACAATCCCTAAAACAGAGGCTAAAAAACCACAACAAAACCCCACGATCCTATTTTACACTAAGTTCCCCTCACACAAATTACAAACATCTACTTTACATATGCAACTGATTAATTCATTGCAAATCTTGCTTCCCTATAATATAAATTCTCTTTGCTTTCAAATAACTCACAATTTCCAACCACTCCCATGGCACAATTTAACCTAAATAAATCCATTCAGGTATGCTCCTCTCATCAGTTATTTTGCAGAGTATTAAATTCTAACTATGTATTATGGGGTGAATTTTGTACATAGGTATGACAATAGTGATACAAATGGGCCAGTTTTGGTGATAAATTTCCTCTGGTGAACTGAAAGCTTTATCTACAGCCTCCTTCTCCAGGAACAGGACCATAGCTGTGCCACCAACTGAGCCCAAAATGGTACCTTTAGAAGAGGTCATCACTGGTACCTATTTTGATGGTGCAGACACACAGAGTATGTCACCCCAGAGTACTCTGCTCATGTAAAAGAAGAAGATTTAGAAAGATGACAAATCCAACCATGCATCAAGCTGATCCTAAAATAGCTTGCTAAGTCATAAAAGTGCAAATCTTGCCAAGCTGGCGAGACTAATAAATAATAGAACATCTTTTACCAAGTCTAAGCTGCGCTAGACAGAAGCAAGTAAGGTTTGTTTTGTTGGGGTTTTTGGTTTTGGGTTTGTTTTTTTTTTTTGTCTGCAGGAAAGGTCATCTTTGTGAAAGAAGAGGCAGAGATGATTTTAAAGAAGGAAGCAAGGAGACCACTGGAAACAGAAGTCCAGAAAGACAACTGATGAGTAAAAGCCTAATGAAAGCCTCTGATCATTAATCTGCAAAGAACCCAGTACTTTGTTTTGCAACACCTGCTAAGAAAAAAACATTTCAGTGACATGTTATCTGAGTGAAACAGATTAGCCCATGGGATGTTATCTTGATACAGCCATACATGTGTTCATGTGGTTTCTAAAGCTGAAAAAAAAGGGCATCCGGAGTATTCAGTCTCAGGTCTCAGGTTAAATAGGATGCAGACTTCCACTCAGTAGCACCTCTCCTGAGCTCTCCAGATCTTAGATGCATTAGAACGTGTCTCTCAAGAAAATGACAGTGTTTAAATCAAGACTTCAAGTGACAGAGAACCTACTGGGGCAAGATGTTCCAATGGTTAATTACACTATGTTCATTATGGTACATAGGGCAAAACTCCTCTGCTCAGGAGACATATCAAAGTCACCAGAGGATAACAACCTAATCTGCTAGCTCCAACTTACTTTGTGAAAGAAATTCAGGCTAAAAAGACAAGGCATATACATTCCTTCCTAAAGCAGGGTGTGGCATACTATGTTCCACAAATGGGCATAACCTCCTCTTATCTCCTTATTTATGGCAAACACGTCCATCTCTGTTTAAAATACATACCCATTCCTGTGTAACCCAATCTGAAGTTTCAAGCTTGAAAATACTCTGAAGTTCATCATTTCTGACTGATTGAGGCAAGGAAGGAGACACAAGCAAATGCTTTTCATTCAAAAATATTGAATAGCACACAAAATAATAATCTAATAACTTAATGCAAGTCTTTTGGAGCTGAAACACAGCAGCTTTACAGGAACATGAGCTGTTTAGGACAAGAAGAGATTAATATTTTATCCCAACTGAATTTCATGTGGAATTTTGATAAGAATGTAATTTCCCAAGCTGACTAACAAGCCAGGCCTGTGAGGAGGTGTAACACCCCTTCTGTACATGAAGCAGCCTCAAATCTATGGTTATCACACATGTTAAAGAGTTTACTTTCATATATCACCCAAAGTCAGCACTCCAGCTACCCACTGACTCCTAACACTGTTCTTAGCACTGTTTGTAAGCAGAGTACTCTTCAATTTTGTCTTGAGCATCATCTAAATTCTTTGCACAGGACAACTTGCCTAAGGGACATACCAGATAAGTGCTCATCTTCTAAAATCTGGCAAGATTACAGGAGAACAGCATGTAGGATATACTACAGAAAAAACCCCCTTCAACTGGCTGAGTAAAACATCTATTCAGACTTCTCCATCTCTAGTTTATATACATTGTGTATGTGTTAACTGAAATATTTATCAAGTCAGCTGCCTTGTGTTTATAATATAAACGGGCCTGTACTGAAAACTTGAGACAAAAATATATTTTATATATGATATTTCAATTAGAAAAAAACCCTCTTCAAACAAAATGAATACTTATACAGAACAAATTAAGTGATTCGCTCACATCAATAACATTCAAATAACATTTTTACTTCTTCTGAAGCTTGTTTTTAATGGAAATCCACATTTCTGTCACATGCAAACAACTTATGTAGAAACACCTAGGAAAAACTATTTTTTTATTTTATCTCTCTGTAATCATGATATGTGTACTCCTTGGCTGAAGAACCAAAAGAATATTTAACCAAATACAGTACTGCAACTTCTGGATTCTGAAGCTTTTTTTCCATTTAAAAACATTTACAGTGATGTAGTGCACATTTTAGGATATTCAGAATGACATAAAAATCACTTCAATAACATGATGCAAAGCATTATACTAGCATCAAATCACTCTAGTGGATCAATATAATTCAAAGAATTTTTAACAGGAAAACCTCACAAGGATCATGTAACTGCAATCTTCATCCTGTGCATCTGTCAGATAGCCCACAGCTCTTTGCATCAGTTTCTTCTTATGCTTTTCCCACTATTAAAGCTTCCAGACCATTAATAGCCCCTTGATGTTCTCTTAGTGTTACTGCCCTGGGGCCCCCAGAGCTTCCTCACCTCCGTGCAAACCACCACAAGCCCAAACAAAACAGCCTCCAACAGCTCAACACCAGCACAGCTCCAGTGACCAAGCAGAGGCAACTATAAGAAAAAAAATGTGACTTTTGAGCACATTTTTCAGTGTAATGAGGGTTCTGGCAGAGCAGGATGAGCAAGTATGATGGTTTTCTCTAAAGGTGACATCTTAAGTGGGCTGCCCATCATTGTGCAACAGGACAGGCCCCTTCCAGCACAGCACGGGCGAGCAGATGAGTTGGAATGAAATCTGGGATGCCAAGGAAAAAGGCTCATCACACATGACTCTACCCCCTGTGAGATGGGGACTTGCTGTGTGCCTGCAGCTGATGGGGAGGAATTTGTGGTGCCATGGGACCTGTCAGTGCACCAATGCTGAACTGCATCACAGTGACTAACGACATGCAGAGGATGGATATACAGACTTTGCAGTGGGGCAACAACACTGGCACACTTGTACCACTGGTAACATCTGCTATGTTCAGTGGTGGTTCATATCCAAGAAGAAAACTACAGCAAACAACCCCATGTGAAAACCCCACATACACAACACCATCCAGTAAGAGTCAAGGCAAGGCCAACAGAGACCTTACGTGGTGGTTTTGAAGAGTATGTTCTGTTTACCTGTTCAGTTTTGCACAAAGGTCTAAAATTTAACAGGCTGACTTCTTGGCTGGGCAAACAGATTGTCAAAAGAATTCTGACCTCATAAAACAGACCATCATGTATTTGGGATTTTCATGTATGTGTTTTTTCAGACGGAAAAGCAAAGTCATCTTGTATTCTAAATTCAGCCTAGATTTCCAGCGTCCAGATAATACATCCCAGGAAAAGCCAGACACACTCAGTTACATTTTTATCCTCGTGGTCCTATATGGGCAGCAAATGCAGCATAGCTGCAGCATGCAACTTTTCTGTGTTTCTGTTACAATCATCTCATCAGTAGTGATTCCTGCTCGAAGTGCTAAACACACGACAAAGTTTCATTCTAAGTTGAGGTAGCTGGGCCATCAGACAGACAACCTCAGTCAGAAATATGGATGGTAAAGCCAGAAAACAGCTTCAGAGTGGGTCTCAGTTAAAAAGAAAATACCTTTGTGATAGACATATGAAAGCTGAACAGAAACTTGCCTTGTGCAATTGGAGATACTTAACATAAATAAAAACTTACCATCTGACACAACCTGCAATACTTCGTATCAATCCTAGACACAATATATTCCTGAATATATCATAAATCACAGTAAGCACCACGACAATAGGCAATTTCGAAAGTTGCTGGAATTCTGCAGAGCATAGAGTATCTGTATTAAATAAAAGCTACACTTTAAAATCTATTTTTAAAAGCATTTACCATTCTCGTTGGTAAGGTCTTCTCTTTTTCACCAGGAAGTAATTATCAATTATCCTTCCTCCCCCATCCCAGCATAGCCAACAACATAATGAAACAGAAGCTATAGTGCTAATTGATAATTTATAAATTCTGCATGAAATACAATTTAAAATAAAACTGATTTCATTCTAACTAATTAACAATTTTTTATATCGTTCTTTAACATGTATAAGCTGGTAAAACACCTTCCACATAATACCCTGCAGTTACCAATCTAATGAACTGAAAGGAATTCTCAAAAAAACCCCAAACCTAAGATTTGGGCAGATAACACAACTTAATAACTCAGAATTATAAAACATTTAAGTTATTATTAGGATTACTACCCTCTTAGCAAACAGGTGGCACATCAATTTTGAATTAGATGTCTATATTCAACAAGACACCAAAGTAAATAGAATGTGTCATTTTAATAGGCTTACTTACACCAGCATAATTTTCAAACTTTAGAAAAGCCACAAAATAGATGTCTCTACAGGAAAAAAATAAAAACAAAATAAAAAATCTCCATGGCTCAGACCCAGCCATCAGACAAATTCAAAGAATCAAAAAAACATGCATTTGAATTGCTCCTTCACAAGTGGCCAGTGAGGCACTTTGTGAAAATTACTGGTTTTCAAATGATATTTAAGTCTCACTTAGAGAGGAAAAACTCTTTCAAAGAATAATAGATTTTTTTTATTCTATCTTCAATGGTCAGATTTCCATAATATGAACTGCTTGATAGTCACTTTCCCTTTAAATTATTTTTTAACCATACAGGCAGTCACATCTGATTTCTGATTCTCCTTACCTTACTTTTCCTTTCAATTACTTCAGTTCTTAATACGAACAATAAGAGTGCTCATTGCATGTCCTCTGTGGGACTCCTGGAACTTAGATACTCAATAGACAGGTGCATAGATAAGGATTCAAAGTCTTTGTTCCACTGTCCAGACAGAATATGTTTAATCTTTTTTCTACCTTTTCTATGCCATTTAAACTTTAACCTAGTAGTAACTTTTACTGCCTTGATTCACAATTCAAAGGTATAAAGATGAAAAGTCCTTGCCTTGGAACGTAGCTTGAAAACTTCATTCTTAGTCTGTATTTCTTTTGAACTTCTTCTTGTGGTTTTTGTCTTTATTTTTCCAGGGTGCCAACTTTACAGTATAGGACTTTCCAAACCTAACAGCAGGGCTACTTGGAAGGAAGAAAAGTAGAGCAAATTTGCCCAGAACCAGCTCACCTTAATGGAAAATATTTAAATTACTGACCAGGGTTGATTAGAGGACAGTCAGTCGATTTTCCCCCCACATCTTCTTAAATATGTGACTAGTGACAGACTGTTGTGTATAATTGTAAACATACATAGCAGCCCAGCAAGCATGGGACAAAGAGCCAATATAAAAGTAAAAGAAAAACCATGCTCTGTACAGAACATAACACATCACATTTAATTGTCCACAGATAATAATTTACAGTCACGATCACAGTATATAAGGGATGTGTCTGTGTACCTAAAAGAAGAAACCTTTTGCAATAGCTGAGGTGGATGTTAAAAGCATGTCTCTTTCAGAACAGATAAATATACACATTTCTGGAAAACCCAAATCTCTTCCAGGAGCGTGAAAGGTGGTGCTGCTGGATGTCACACTGGCTCAGCCACGACTCAGTGCCCGTGCTGATCCAGTAATGCACCAAGCTGCTGAGTGAGGTGCCAGGGGCATGGGCACACCTGCTGACCTGGCACCCTGCTCCAGAGGGACAAGCCACCAACAGAAGGGAGAGACACCAACCAGCTCTGCTTGCCAGAGGTCACCCGTGAGAGCCCATCTCACTACTTCAAATTTCATGTGGGAGCTATCCTAACAAATAAAAGGTTTCTCTGATTCTTAAAATGTGCTGCCTTTCATCCCTCTCTTGGATTGGGGGGCGGGGGGGGAAAGCAAAGCTGGAAATGGTGTATAATGCCCATTATCTGAACTGCTTTTCAGAGCTAATAGCTGGAAGAGCTTTTGTAGCTCCTTTAGACCTTCTAACAGGACTGTCACTCAGCTATGAAAAGCAGCACTGCCTGCCCACTGCTAAGGGAAAAACACAGCAAGGCCAGGAGGACGCTCTGTGCCTCTCCCAGCACAGCTCCCTGGAGCCCAATTACCATATCCTGCAGCCAGGAGAGGGGAAGAGCAAGCTGTGTGTCTGGGCATGGGGCTTGCTCAGTGACCACGGAAAACAAAACCAGCTTTACAGAGCTGAAGCTAAGGGGTCTAGGGTTCCTTGGAAAAAGACAATCTGCAGAAATAGTGATCCAGGTTAGCTGCAGAATTTTCCAGGGCCCTACAACATTTTCAAAGACTGAACTGGATCATTTTCATCGGTACAACACCAGCAGCATTCATATATTTACTTATTACATAAGGATTTTAATGTGTGCAAAGGAAGAAGATAGTTATGCCCATCTAGCATCCTTTAATTAATTACTGTATTTTCATTTCAGGAAATGACAGCCTATCCCCCTTCCTTAAGGAACTATCATTAAGTCTAAAAATGATATATTGTGAAAACTAGCCCAATTATTGCTTAGCATTTTATCAAAACTCCTGCTTTGCAAAAAAACCCTGAAAGTCAATAAGTTGCTTCAAGAAAACATCCATTGCTTATAGAATGTTAGCACATCATTCAAACTACTTCAGAATTACTAGAGGACTGTTCTTTACTGAAGTATCTTTGCCAATTAAAGTGAGATCAAATGAATACCCCCTTCAACAAGGTGAAAGCCATCAAAGAGGCAGGATTACAGCATGCAGACTGTCAGGTAGCGATGTGATTACCAATATAAAACCTGAAGCTATAAAAAAGCATTTAAAGTAATTATGTAAAGGATATGCCCTCACACTCTATCATTTAAAAACCATTTAACTCATTATTTAAATTTACTAACAGATGTAAACTCTTTTTAAACACAAAACTGATGTCCATCACTGCATTCTCCATGCCTTGGAAGAAATTTGGGTTTTAATTTATTGAGCCATACAAACTTCTGAAGTGCTTCATTCACCATTCAGTCTAGATTTACAACCAGGTAATAAAAAAATAAAAGGGCATACATATCCTGTACTTACCAACTTCTTTCATTAAATAAGTCATTGTTGAAGAGCTGCCTTTGCTTAAGCAAGTGGTACTTGGGAAAGCACCACAGAGATCGAAAAGTATCTCCAGAAAAGACAGATGAAATATTGTCTCTATCTCAAAAATCCTAAAATCTTCAAAAATCCATTTAGAACAATAGAACGATTTAGATTATGAGTTAACTCTGCCTTCAGCAAGGAGAGGTGAGTCAAAAGTTATAAAGAAATGGCATGAAAGATCTAGGAAAATAACAGACAATTGAGAAATTGCCAAAAACATGAGAGGGAAGAAAAAAAGGAGGGGTAAAGACTTGACTGTGACCTATAAATTAAACTGCCATGGTTCTTACAAAAACTTGTCAACCAGTTTTTCATCTCTTTCTCTCCATTTGTAACTTTTACTTTGAGTTCTTCACTATTCAAACTAATCTAAAGTCCATACAGACTGTACAAAAATATGAGGTCTGAATCTTTCTCATTTAGAGTTAGTTGTAAGATTACCTGAGAAACACAGAAGTTTATACAAGAGTATTGAATGAATTCTGGAAAATGTCCACAGAGACATTTTCAATGCTCTAGGATGTCTATAAAGAAGGCCTGACAGGTTTTAAGTTCTGCTGTCTATTTGATTCATAACTGAAAACTTATGAAGTATGTTAAGGCTATTCTTCCCTGGTTTTCCTGCTTGATTTACAGGTGATACACTTTCAAATTTAAGACTTTAACAAATACCTCTGTCTCAAATATTACCCAAAGATATGCTTAGATATTTTATGCACAGATACAAGTCAAAGAAATCCGCAGAATTCAGATTTTTGAATCTCTTATTCCCTTTGGTATATTCAGTCTTCGTTTTTGTTATGCTGATGCTGGCACCAATTCTTTAATTTTCCAGCTTTCACACTCTGCTCCAGACTCCCTCAAATTCTAATACAAAAGCAAAAGGATCATCTGTGACACGTTTTACAGGAATTCTTTACTTCATAAAGAAATTATAAAAGAAATAAACCTGTTTTAAACCTCATTGGATTTTTTTTTTAACTTGGTGACAGGGGATAAAGGAAAAAAAATTTTAAAAAAACTTCCATTAAGTCTGTTTCCATGCCATTTTTGATTCCTTCCGCCCATTGTCCTGGAAGCAGAGAAAATCTGCATGTTTTCTCCATGTCATGAGTCACTGAAGTAACACAGTCTCTTCTATGGTAATTCTGAACAGTGTATATAAAGTATAAATACAGTGTATATAAAGTATAAATATTCATTTGTATTTAGAGCCAAATTTTTAGGGTTTTTTTTTAAATAAATATGCTTTTATTTGGTAGTCTTGAGACAGTCAGGAATCATTGTGTTTCAGTCAAGGAGTACATATTTTATCTAACAAGAATTTAAACACATTTCAGTGCAAGTATTCAACACATTGAAAACAATGCTTCCTTTACCCTTCTTATGAAAGGAAGGGAAAATCCTAATCGATATATTTCCCCCCATATTCATCAAATCCCAGAGACTAATTATATCTCAGGCACAAACACAGTGCCTTGAATACAGAGCAAGTCTAAAGTGGCAGTCAATAGATTGATTATTTTGTAAAGCAGGATACAGATATAGGCACCCTACAGCTGACAAAACTGTCACCAGTGATATTGATTCTAGGGGATAATTCCAACAGGTTCTTATTCATTCTGGCTTCACCTATGACTTTCCATGGTTTTTGTTGCTACAGACAATAAACTCACAAAACATCCCAGTTGGATGGAGAAAAACAGCCCATGTCCTGTACTCTTAATTCACAGACAGATATTTAGCCCTTTAAAACCTATCCTCAGAGGTATAACGGAATCACAGCTGCCCTGTACATTTACAACTGTGTTTTCTTTGCATCATGTTAGCACACAGGGCAAAAGTGTTGCTCAGGGCTTAAGGTGTTGAACAGCAATGCATACAAAAAAAAAAGACAGAGACTGGCTTCCCACTTAAAGTAACACTGAGACAGCCAGACAGTGACCAGCTTAGTTTCTAAATCACTTTCTCCAGAAACACCTTCACTAAACCTGGAGGGTATAAAAGAAACTAAAGGCATATCATAACCTCAAGCTGATTTGCAATCCCTTCACACACAGCAGAATGCTGTAGGTAGTTATGACAGCTCTTCAAGGACAGTCATCAACATTTACCAGTGCACTGAAATATGTTAAAAAAAAGAAATGCCATTACAGAGGCTCATGAAGTCATCTAAAAGAGACAGCAAATATAGTACTGTTAACCTGGTTAAATTGAGCAAGAATTGTACATTGAGACATTTCAATCTCCTCAGAAGGAATCACTGACCTGTAAAACTGCAGCAGTGGAAATGGTACCTTCTGGTGTCCTCTTTTCTTTGGTGATGTATACAAAAAACCAGTTAAAATTCAGGCTTTAAAATATTAGCTTGGCATAATATACCACAATCTGGGAAATGCAAACTGTGTGAAGGCAAAAAAAAAAAGGACATACATACCATCTTTATGTCTCCCCCAAGCATCTACTACTGCACACTAACTCCTGGAACAGGCAGGACCTTTGGGCTGAACTTGTAACTCATGATAGGTATGTTCTTATGTCCTTAATGAATGCTGAAAGGTGAAAGTGTTGTTGCCATTAGCTGGGGCCACTCATCCTTATCCTATCCTTGATGTAACACAAGAGTAACCAACAGACTGAGGCCCTCATCCCTTTGTTGGAGCGACGTGAGTTTGTGATCCCAGCCACACATCCTCACTTCTGACACTGGGGCAGAATTTCCCTTAACACAAAAATAGCATTGATCAGCAGGGCTCCTTGGGGGCAAGGAGGTTTTTAATCAAGTAGTTTCAGCTGTGTTTTCCTGACTCATGAAGGCTGCAGCTGTGGGAGGAACTCTGCTCCATGCTACGGTTGGGTGTACCCCAAGTAACAGCTACTGCAAATGTATTGAGCAGGGGAAGGAAAGGAAAAAGTCAAAGGTAAAGGACAGATATCCTTGCCTTGGGCAGCGTCTGATGGGTGGCATTCAAATAAAGCATATGGAAAATTGTAGAACAGTTGTGCAGAGGTTATAAAATTATGTCTGAAATTAAATTTCTCCACTACTACAAAATGATAGTCCCAAAGAACCCTATTGATTGCCTTTTCTGAACCTAATGGTAGAAGGCAGCAACTTTTATTCTCTTGGTTAACGTGATCAATGTGTTTAATGCTTCTTAAAGTTTATGAATTGTAGCTGCCATTGGAGCAATGCCAGACTGGTCAGTGTGGGTGAGCTGAAAGGGCTGGAGAGAATTTGTTAAGATTTTCACTCGTATTTCATAGACTAGTTAAAATAATTATATAGCTCAGGAAGGCTTAAGGATTAAATATTTGATATATGTGAAACAAGAGAAAAATAAATAGCACTAGTTCTGGACTGCTCCTAAAAGGCTTCCAAATGGCATTCAGATTGAACTGCGCTATCTCTATTTCAAATTTATTTTTGCAGGAAGCACCAGTGAGCATGTTTTTAGGATTTAGATATCCTGTCAAAGTAAACTGCTCTGTGTCAGTGTCTTCTGAATCCCTTGAATGATAATGTAGATTCAGAAAGTATGTAATGGGGAGTCCTCTATAACATTACAAAATCTGTGCTGAGACAAAATTTCTCTTTGTACATAGAATGATTTCTGTTGGGCTCAACATCCTCTTCTAAGGTTGAAGCTGACAGAAGCTCAGTGCCTCCTAGACCCAAGTAGACTTGACTGGGTGTTGGACTAGGTTCATTTTAAGAATAAATAAGTAAATAAAAGGAAACCAAAAAGCCCTCTTCAAGCCCTGCATTTTCCCTATCTGAAATCCATTAACTTAATCTGTATTAAAAGGAAGGAAAAAGGAAAAGTAACAGTAATTCAACAGGAATTCCTCAAAGCATCACCTTCTTTACCACAGACATTAATTTCAGTCTTAATGCTGCATACAGAAAGCATTTGTACCGTACCTCAGGTTGTATTGGTGACTATTTCCAGGTTTAATTTAAAATGTAACCATGAGTGTATAAATAGTGGTTTAACTTTGAGGTCCAGCACCTCTCTCTGGCTAGGAGGTCAATATTTGAACACATGCTACCACCCGGCAGCAGAAAGCCCAGTGCTGGCCATGTCAGCCAGAGCCTGAAACAAAACCTGAAAAGATCTTCAGCAGAAAATCCCACGGCAATAGCCCATTACATTCCTCAGGTGAGGAATGCAAACTAAGGGCTTCCTGTTTTGGGGAGAATTATTTGGGTATGAAGCTACAATATCGGTGCAAATCGGATTTCTGAGGAATAAAGAACACATGCAGAGTGCCCAGGAAGATGTGGAAAGCTCTTGCACACATAAACCAAAGAATAAAAGATTGGTCTTGACTGTACTACCTACACCATTTTGAACACTACAGAGTAGTTATTTGAACAGAAACCTGCTACTTGAAATTTCCTGGAACTATCCCCAGGAGGAACTTCTAATTTCTAGAAAACAAACATAAGCAATAGTCAGCAGCACTTGTTAGTGTAACTCCCAAATGTTAATAAACTTACACTCTTCTGTAAAAGGAAAGATGTCAAACTTTCAATTTTGGCTAGTATTAAATGAAACCTTTTAACAATCAGCCTTCTGCTTCACTAGTTAAGGAAAAATATAAATAATTCTGCATTTCTAGGCATGCTTACTACTAGGTAAATCCCACAGCTTTTTAACCACCACTCAAGCAAGCCAGCTCTGTAAAACCTTCCCCGTCTACTTCGCACGCCAATTAGGCACCAAATCTCAAGGTCATTTGCTTTATAGCTGAAGCTCAGCTGCTTCTGTCATGGATGAAGGACGCTGTATATGGGCTCACACAGCTGCATCATTCCATTCTGCTAAAGCATAAAGTGACTGAAGCCACCTTAGCCCAGCAGCCTCTCTTGCCATTCCTGCCACACAAGAGCCTTACTGTGCAAAGAAGCATCAAGAGTTCCAACAGCCAGAGTCCCCAGTTATAGCCTAAAGGAGGTTCAAACAGCACAAGGAAAAGTAACATCTTAGGAATCAAAACTACGACATCTCAAATCTGGTACCACATCTATCGCCTCCAAAACTCATGTGCACTCTCAGTGCTTAGTTCAAGATGGTAGAGTCAAGTTAAATGTTAGGTTTTTTTTCCTGAAAGAGAAACGAAAAATATATTTAAAAAAAAAAAAATCAAGGTTCTTCTCAGAAAATCAGTTTTCATTTTAGAAGGCTGTATTTATAGAGGATGATATTATTTGGGTTTGGGTTTGTTTGTTTGTTTTCTTAATCCAGACTTTGTTCTTTACTTGTCACATGGTCATGATCTGAAATATTGAAGACAGAAATACTCTGCAAATTTCTTCTTACTAATTAGCAAGAAAATGCTGCAAAGAAAGTTCTACCTTGAAACATGTAATTCTTTAAAACTAAGAAAAAAGCGTACGGACAGACAGCAGTGAGAATAAAGCTGATCTTAAAGAAATATTCTAAAATTTTAGAGTCCGGAAAACATAAAACAATCAGAGATCATAGAATACCAGAAGTACAGATAAAAAAACAGAGTGTAAAACCTTAAGCAAAGAGGACGAAGAAAGGTAAAAGATCAAAAACTAAGTCAAGCTCAAAGCAGACACCCAATATAAAGAATAAAAATTTTAGAGTTTATGTGAGAGTTAGTAAATGTTCTTCTGAAGAAATGCTTTGTAACTTTAAGGAGGGTTTGTTCATCTAGTAGAAGCCTTTTATATGTTACTCCATTATTAAGGATTATCAAAGGAATTACAGCAAAAGCTCTCTTCCTCTAAGTTGAAAAGTTCATCTCCCATAGCATGTCCTTTAAAATTAATACAACTTGAAGTCCTTTCGTGAAAGCTGAAAAAGATAAGACTGAAAATAATACTGTACAGCCTCTCTTACAGGGTGCATAAAAAATAAACAGGACATGTTTATATCTACTTTCTGTCTAACCAACTTAAGGGACACTGTAAGACCTCAACTAACTCAGCTTTGCAATTTTATTGAAGAAACACTGATAAAAGTTTAAGAAACTAAGAAAACCACACAATAAAAATGAGTTTCATACAATAAAAACAACTTGCGTTTAACTTCAAATGCTCTCCCTTGATCTTTGTGCTAGCAACACCACACTTCAGTTTAGGTGCTAATGTTGTACTGTCTATCACTTCAGTCAGTGAGCTGCAGAATGCAAATAGATAATCTTAAATGCAAAACACAGCTCTGAGTTATATGTCCAGCTACTTGGGATGTGATAAAGAGCAAAGCTGAACCTTGAGAGTACTGGGCAGAGGCCTCTGCACTCACCACACAAGCCAGCAACCTGAACTCTGCTTTAGTTTTCACTAGCAGCCATTCACTGCTGCTGCTAAAGATGAATAAGGTAACTAGGAATGAACAAGACCTATGGAAATGGTGCTTAGTCTCTTTCACACACACATTCCCCTACCCAAACAAGGAGAGCATGCTAACTGCTATATTACTTAATAAAGTATCTCAAGGAGTCTCTTTGGTTGTCACTGTGCTACAGTGCAGCATGATTCCTCAAACTTTCCTTAGATGATGAGTGATTTCAATCATGAAGCTCAGTTCAGACACATGCAAACCACCATCCTCTGAAGCAGCAACAATGAAACACAAACCTTCCCACGGACAGCCAAGCCACCATTGCACTACACCACCGAAGTACAGACAATGACCGAGGTAGTCAGAGCTTTCCTACCCAGCTCCCAAAGGCTGAGGCACCACCACTGCCGGGGACCCAGCAGAGGTTCCCATTTCTGCTGCCTTGCTTTAAACACAGCATCACAAACACGACACAGGAACTTGAATTCAATGGTGCATTTCTGTATTTATCTATAGAGCTTTTGGCAGAAAAATAAGCACAAACATCCAAAGCAGCAAGCCCACAAAATTCTTCAGCAAATGTTAGTATTATCAGCAGAATGAAGAGCTCAAGATCAGCTGGCACTGCACACCTCTAATGGGCTGTAACACACATTTTAGCAATGACCTACACATCACTCCCACCTCCATATTGTTAAGAAGTCATTTGATGAGGGACCTACACTACACTAGATTAGAGTGGTTATAATGCTTAGAGAAGTGCAATATCAAATTTAAGTATTTTGCAATTAAGGTGCCTGCTAAATCTCTTTAATTCCAATAATCTCTCAAAACATCTTTCCTGCTATTCTCAAAGGAGGACTGACACATTTCCCATTAGCCAGCAAATAAAAAAATTTCTAGGCTAAAGCAGGACAATGCACCAAAAAGTCGGTTATGTAGATAGAAGCACAGAAGACTGCCTTAAAGCTGTTCATACCTAAGGCTTGTTCATACCCAAAACTACTGCAAATGCTTGTCAAAAGCTTGAGAAAGATAGGTTAACTCTCTCATTTAAGTTCTTCTTGAAAGAACGCAACTGAAAGGAGCCAAATGCCCCAAATCATAGTCCATTAATATAATCACAAAGCACTCTCATCTGTGATCTCCTGAATGGTAAAGTTAATAGCACAAGCACTGTTTAAGGGCACCATCCTATGCCCCAAACCAGGCAGGTTTTGGTAACAGTAACTTGCTGAACTACAGGCAGTTTTTCTGAGAGCTGCTGAAGACAAAAAGAAGCGTTGCTTGCCACCAAGTTGCATAGTGGTTTCTAAATTATTTTCTTGGGATAACCATGCCCCCCCCCCCCCCCCAAAAAAAAAAAAAACCAAAATAAAAAACCAAACACCATTCAGAACACACTCAAAACTCTAAAAAGACAGTTGAGCTCCAAGAAGGATTATAAAATCATCCAACGTTATAGGTGCAGGATGAGGTCCTGCTGTCAGATTTACAAACAAGGAGAAGAGCAGGAGAGTGCTGGCTCCTAGAAGGGTACATCACAAAGCTCATATGCCTCTTGGTTGCAGGGCCCCTCCAAAAAGGTATCCAGCATGTTCCAGAAATCAAATTATAGAAATACTCGAGCCTGCACTGTTACATGACTGAAATGGAAAAGGAACGAGGCTATGGTTATGCTGATATCCTGTGTGTTCAGCCTGGGGAAGAAGGGGTTTATTTGTTTGGGGGGTTTCATGAATGTTCGAATACTTGCTAAAGCAAAAGTTACTGCTGAAAATACCTTGTTTGAAAACACAGTAGCAGCCGTGTGTTCTGCATTACAGTGAAAGCTGGTGATATTTTAAACGTAAACCATAATCCCCACAAGTAACAGAGCTCTCTAAATTAAAAAGCTTCAGCACTTGTCTCAGCCAGGAGCATGTGTACGGCTGGTGACTGTGGCTGCTATGGTGAGCACGTGCACACACACACACATTGGGATGGTGGGGGAAAAAGAGCTAATAATTGGGTCCTACTGATCCAGTGTATGAACTTTTCCAACCTTGAGCAAGATCTCCACAGGAGATACTCACCACAGAGCCAGATCTGTGGACTTCTGCACCACAAAAGTAGTGGTTCTTTGCTGCTTAACAGAACTCAGGGAGATTAAAATAAAATGCTTCCTCTCTACGTGGTCCTTTGAACAAATCAAGGATTTTGCATGTGACAATAGACAGTTAAACCATTTATTTCCTCTTTTTCTTTCTTTTGGTAAATTAATATAATTATTTTAATATTAAAAAACTGTTCTGCTTGTGAAAACAATGAGTATACCTGCTGTAGACAGTGACTTCTGAGAAATTAACACATGCAATTAGTGAACAAGCTATTAGTTGAATATACTCTCCCCTTACAAAAGAACACCAAGGAGATTGCCTTATTTTATCCTCATACTCGCTTGCCAGTGCAGCATGTGAAAGCCTTCTCTTCACAACAGGGTCAAGAAATCTCCCCTTGAAGAATTTAGTAACCAATACGGTGTGCCAGATTCCATAAGAGAATTTACACGGTGTGTAAAGCAGCAGAAGATGCACTGCAATCCAACCCTTCCTCAAGCAGGGACATCCACTGGGAACACTGATGTTTTGGGAGAAGGAACTTAAGGCACAGCCAGCCTGACCAGAGACATTCAAAGATTTTGCTTCCCTCAGCATGAGCATGTAGCTCCAGAAGTGCTGAACAACTCTGCTGGTCAGGAAGCTAGGCTGATGGTTATGATTTGATAAAGCAACCTTCCTGTTTCCCCAAACTCATGTATTTGGGGTTTCTTACCCTTTAAAGCAAATATTGCTACAAAAACTCAGCAGCCAAGCCTGTAACTTAAAGTTACCATTCTAAGATCCTGCATTCCACAACACACAACTGCTAAAGTTCGAAGATTTTACTGGAAATAGTCTACCTCCTACAGCTTTTTCCAAGAGCAGGGGGTTTTCCGTGCAAGTGGAGAGGATGTGACTACTTCGGGTAACATCATGAAATCTTTCTGTCAGGGAGCTCAAGAATTAAAACACTTTGGGAAAGACTTGAGAAGGAATAAATGATATTCACAGAAGTACGCTTCACTTTAGCATACTCAACTTGTTGCTCAGTATGGAAGGATGAAGGCAGTTCCGAAGGCGATGTAACCAACATCCCCTTTCACCTTGATACAGTCAACATCGCAAGTTAAAAAAAATTAAAAAATTTAAAAATTAAAAGATCAAAAATGTTGTAATTATCCTAATCTCCCCCATACAAGGTCGCACTCTTGCCTAGTTTAAAATACAAAATTCTATTTCTATTTTTTTACAGTCCACTTGATATCAGGCAACACAAGTTCTGTGTATTTTGAAAGAAAACTTGATAAAACAATGCAAATATTGGCTGCTTTTCTGTTATGAAAAATTATTAATTGCTCAGTCTTGCTATACAGGAGTTTATCCTATGCCCATCCTTGTCAATCTTAACCAATCCTAACCATCCCAATACAGGTGGCATTATCAAAAGACTGAAACATTTACTCAAAGATGGTTTTTGACAAATAAAAAGAAACAGCTCTCCTTTTATAACAGTACACCAAATACATCACCTATGTTTATACTTACTTTGTGTGTATTACTTAAAAAGGAAGCTGTTAACAAGGAGAAAGATAATTGTATTTCTCTTTAAAAAGTTCACATTAAAAACAGAGAGAAGTTTATGGAAGTGAAGAATTACATGGAACCCATAGCAGCAGCAGAGTTTCCCATCTACTAAATTAGGCTGAATTTAATTCAGGCACTGTGATAATAAGACAATCTACCTGCTCAGCTACCATGAGAATGATACTAATGGAATTACCTAGACAATCTGGACACATAAAATGTATTTTAGAGGCTGTTTCACAGTGAGGTCACCCAGTACTAAAGCCTGACGAACTAATTTTTCTAAGAGATTTCAGCACTCTAGTTTACAGAGGATTGTGTCGCATGAGGAAAATCTCCTGGGAAACTTGGCCCTAGGAAAGAGAATGTCAGTAAGTGAAGATTGCTAAAGCTGTGCAACTGGAAGCTCAAGGCACCACTCTGACAGCATAAACACTTAGTGAAGCATACGTAGTACAAACCAAATTAAAAGACCTAAAAATTGCATCATGGTGGCCAGTAGATAGTTTTAACATGTTAACTCTCAAATCACAAAGGCAGGCTAACATGCGACCTCAGCCTTCCTGAGGCTAGATATCCAGATGGCACTGGCGTTAAGCACTACAAATGGGATGGTCTGAAGGTTTTTCAGAATGGCTCCAGGAAGTCAATATGCAAAACCAAAAAGGAAGAAAGCAAGCAAGATAACACAAAAACCCCACCAGTTTGCTTTAGTTGTTAGAGGACATTTTTAAAAGTCACAGGGAAAAAAAAAATTAGAAAAGCTGTAGGAAATAACTTTAAAAAAAAAAGTCTGACAGAATCAGGGGACGCCTGTAACTAATGAGAAAATGCAGGCAAGCTAGAGAGGAAGATCAGGTCAGAAATGCCAGATATGATGGAAGAACTGTATGATGTGACAGTGGAGGCCCTGGAGACAACAGACAAAGACAGAAAAAGGAGAGAAATAGACAGTGCTCAAGAGATGGTGCCGAGAGAGAGAAAAGAGCAGGTTTTCTAGCAGAGAGAGGGAGGGGAAAAAAATCTGAGGACCCAGGGAGAGCCAACATATAAGAACCCAAAACTGTTTGCCAAGCCTATTTACACTGATTTAGTCATGCAGAGTTGACAGATCTCAAACTAGGAGCATAGTGGGGAGGGAACAGTGAAGATAAGAATGGGCAAGAAGGTAGATTGGAGATTGCTTAAGTTTTTGAAAGAGCTTTTGCTAAAGCAGTTTAAAAGAAAGGTGGCCACCATATGCAGCAGAGATCTTGTGAAGGATGAAAGGAAGAAAGAGCGAAGCTACAGATCATGCTGATGCCAAACAGACAATGAACATTGAGAAAGCAGCCTCGGAAAAACTAGAGAAAACACTAAATCCAAAAGAGAGGGATAAGAAAGGCCACCCAAGAACATAAGGAATCAAAGTACTAAAGAACAGCAGATTAGAGGACAGAAAAGAGACTGTAGATCAGTGGCCAGGCGCAGAGAAATCTCATTTTATAATCTGTGTAGCCTGAAGGGCAAACAGGCAATACAGAGCCAGAAAAAAAAAGTATAGTTATAATACTGTACGAGAAGGAATCAAAGTACCATTAAGAATGTCCATGAAACAGTCCTGCCACAAGTTCCAATGGACATTAATTAAAAAGTTATTTTTAAAAGGAGTCAGGGCTATCATAAGGAAAAGGAAAGCAATATTTAGTTAACTCTTCACATATAAATTTGTTTTTAATGGGGAAGCATCACACTTTCAGCTTGTTTTCTGGACTTCAAACACTCTTGATTTTCTCCACAGACAGTACAGCATGTCAGCAGAAGTCATACAGCCGCTCAGAATTTAAACAGCACTAAACTTACATTAGAATAACAGATACACTACACTTCATTATATTTCACTACACTTTTCAGCACCAAAGAAACTCAATTGTTTAATCAACATTGGGCAAAAAATAAAAACAAACCAATCAACTGCCATCCCCTAAATCCACAAAGGAAAAAAAAAAAAGGCAAAACAAACAGACAAAAAATTCAACCAAAAACTACCCGTGTTCAGCTCTTACTGTGGCGATCCCAGCTTTGGAGAGAAAGAAGGGTTGTTCAGCATAGGGTCAGGAAGTCCCACAATTAAATAGGGGAAAGGACACGCTTCTTCAGAGAAGTTAGCATTTGCAGAAAAGCCTATGAAATGCAAGCATTTCTCACTAACCAAAATGAATCACAAAAATTTAACAGAACTATGTTAAAGTATGAAAATAACCAGGACCACTTTAAAAAACCAAAAGGTTAAGGGAACAACTGTAATATGAGGCCCATTATAGATGAGCCTTGATTATTTGAAGAAGAGAGGATTAGGAATCTAAGGAGTATACACAGCTGGTTATGTTGTGAAACGTTACCTCCTCGTACAGAACAAGGGCATTGTTAGAGTATCCCTACAAGAAGGGGAAAAAATCAAAAGACTCAAGACAGAGGAAGGGCCACTTTTGAGCAACAAGTGTTTACAGGATTTAAGCAGTAACCACAAAGAAGTACTTCTGATGGAACTCAAAAGCCTCAAAGTGGAGCAATTCCCCCACCCTTGCTGTTACAGGGAGCATCACAAACTGTCCATTATCAGAAAGAAATCCTCAGTGTGAACAAGGTCCCTGTATCAGGCCTCTCCTTATGCCCCCAAATAATGTGAAATATTAATTCAGTTGTAATTTAAAAATGAGTAACTTAAATGACAAGCATATGAGCATACAGGAAAGGATTTAAAAACCAGATGCTGGTGACAGCTACAGATCTGTGCTGCTAAAGCTCATAGCTGTAACACTCAGTGTGTGACACAATGGATCTTATGAAGGGAGCAGGGAAAAGCAGCTGCAGGTCTGGATTCTGGCATGCATACAAGCTGAGTGAAGGAACATAGCTCCACTTCCTCACCCAGTCCTACCCTGGTGAAGATTTCACCCTGATAGAGACCAGGAGAGTTTTATAACAGCTGTTTAGCAACAGGTGTAGTGCATTAGTGCATTTGAAAAAAGCGAATTAATCACTCACAGGACTGCTGGTTTTGTAAATAATTTATCAAATGACTTGTTTTTCTTTTTATACGCAATGTTGAGTGCTGTGAACACCTGTCCAGAGATGAGCAGAATTACCTGTGCAGAATGACCATCCAGAATTACCTCAGAGATGCAGTGAAAGACCAATGACAAAATACAAGCTACCCACAAACCAGAATCCAAACCTCTGCAAAGAGCAGGACTAGCATGCAGGAGACACAGCTGGACACAGCAATACGATCAATCTGTCCCTCACAGAAAAAGAATATATATGTGCACTGGAAATTCACACTACGAGCCTGTGCACATCCTCAGTCGGTCTGTGTTGCCATTCTCACACATATTTGGGAACATATTTGGGTTGAAAAAATGCAGCCTCTTTTGAAAGGCTGTTTTGTGTCACTGCAAACATCTGCCGCATATATTACTCCCTGTAGGAATAAGCCTCCTACAGGAACCTAAAATCACTGGATGAGCCAGAATAGCTCCAGTACAAAACACATGCAGAGGACAACTCCCTTGCCTCCTACTACTTTGGGGCAGCGGGGTTCACATGGAACCACCCTGGGGCTCAAGGACAGCCGTGGCATGAACATATATATTTTTATATAGATATGATAGATGATATAGATATAGATATAGATATAGATATAGATATAGATTAGATATAGATATAGATATAGATATAGATATAGATATAGATATAGATATAGATATAGATATAGATATAGATATAGATATAGATATAGATATAGATATAGATATAGATATAGATATAGATATAGATATAGATATAGATATAGATATAGATATAGATATAGATATAGATATAGATATAGATATAGATATAGATATAGATATAGATATAGATATAGATATAGATATAGATATAGATATAGATATAGATATAGATATAGATATAGATATAGATATAGATATAGATATAGATATAGATATAGATATAGATATAGATATAGATATAGATATAGATATAGATATAGATATAGATATAGATATAGATATAGATATAGATATAGATATAGATATAGATATAGATATAGATATAGATATAGATATAGATATAGATATAGATATAGATATAGATATAGATATAGATATAGATATAGATATAGATATAGATATAGATATAGATATAGATATAGATATAGATATAGATATAGATATAGATATAGATATAGATTAGATATAGATATAGATATAGATATAGATATAGATATAGATATAGATATATAGATATAGATATAGATATATACACATATACATAGGCACACTAGGACCTGCTTTTAATACCTAATTGCCAAAGTCACAAAAACGTTAATTTGTGGCTAATTGTTCCACATAGTAAACATTGTCCCTCCCCTGACTACGAAAGCTTCTACAAACTCTGCCTCTGCCATATCAAGAGGTCCCCACACCAGGTTTGTTTTCCTTAATCAGTCTTTGTAAATCCTTCCTTCTCTCCAAAACACATCTCTTATTCTCGTTCTGACAGACTCCTGTTTTTTTCTCTGGTACCCTTCAGCTTCCTTCTCCCCGTGCACATCAGCAGCACTCATGTTTTTCTCTATTTTCTCCTTCATCCACACTGGTTATTAAGGCAACATAACCCTTCTCAAGACCATACAGCAGATTTATTTTATTGATTCCTCATCTCACCTCTCCCTATCTACCTCTGTATCTCTGACACTTTCTGACTCTTTTTTCTGCATAACCCACCATTGCTTTCAGCTCACTAACCTAAAAATCAGACTACTTATTCTCCATACATAGGCTTCCCGTTTTTTTTGCTGTGCTTCATTTACTGCTCTCCCTAACAATGCAGACGGTCTGCCCTGCTCACCTTCCTGATTTCATTCAACATTTACAGTTTTTCAAAATATGGTTAGAACTGTCCTGGATAAACTACAGGAACATAGCCAACTTTTTAAGATCATTTCTGAATCCAGGTTCAGCAATCTCACTCCCCATCCACCCTACCTCTGGCCCTACCAAGCTATCCCTTGTTGCTCTCTTTCCAACCTTTTCCACTCCTGGCTTATGCCTCTCCTCTCCTAAGCCAAGCACCCCCACCACCATCTTTCAAACCTATCCTCTGCATTTGTGCTGTCCCGAATTCCCAGAGAACCATCTTTCTCTTTCACACAGTTGACATTTACAGCATCTTCTCTAATATTGAAGTATTTGATGCCAGAACTTCATCTTGTAAGGTGCTTTTCTACGTTACTGTTCAAAGGCGAAAACAGAAGCTGCATATTTTTTTAATGTTAAAACTCTTTATCGGTCCTTGATATATGGAGCAACTACAACACACAGGTGAGGTGAGTGTGGTCTGCTGTCCCAATCCTAACCTGGAATTCCCAGCCTGATGGCCTGCCATGTCCAACATCCCCCAGCACCCCGGGAGCAGGATGGGGCTCCTGGCATTAATTCCCTTATTCACACTCAGGTAAATCAATATAAACTTTAAGTACCTTACATTTAACCCTCATCTCTGGGGCCATCTAGTACTGTGTCCATCTTACACATAATTTCACATCTTACACATCTTTCACATAAATCCACAAGCCTTAAATACCCTTGGCCTTGGACTAACTTTTTTTAGTGTTACAGGCTGAAAACTCCTACTTAATTTCAGTGGCATAGTCCTCTGCTGTCACAACAGGAAAATGATACAAACAGTTTGAAAACTGATCATTAATAGCACCTAACACAAACAGCTCTTTTCATCTCCTGCAAATATTAATTAGTGTATTTGGGGATGCCAAAGAAATTCAGGATTCCTAAGACTGTATTTTGACCTTTTCCCAAAGCTGTAGGCTTCAAGAGAGAGGGCTCCATGTTCTCCACTGTGCAGGCTGCACTGCCTGCCCTGACTTGTTATTGTAAGACCCCTTCGATTCCTATGGATGTCTGTAATTCTGTTCTCCATTAGTTCACCAACTGCCATACCTTCCAGAGTAATCAGCATCGCTCCAGCCTCCACTTTCTTTCTTGGATTTCTCAGTCCCATTAATCTGAAAACAGATGAGAAAGAGAGTTAATACTGACACTGGGAGCATCATATTAAAGATGTCTTTGGTCTCCATTTGGTTATTGAAACAAGTGACAGCTTGCTTAGACATTTCTGGTCACCTTCTCAGATCCTCTTTTAATGATCCAGTGCCAAATCCATTTTACTTGACAATTTTATTTGCCCTGAGATGCTGATCAGTCAGCAGGCAGACCAGACCAGCAGCATTACCCCTGGCGTGCTGTGAGAGTACTGGCATAAGTAATTTTATAGAAGCCTGTGCAGATGTGGCAGTGGTGGCCCAGCCTCAGTACTTGTCTCTGTTCCCTGCGTGGAAGAAATTTCTGATAAAAGAATAAAATATATAGACATTAAAAAATTGTCTTGGATTTGACTTGTTTTGGATAAAATCATTGAGACCTTGAGCGGGGGTCCCAGCAGTCTGCACACCAGCCCTCTGAGCTGAGGGGACTCTGTAAGAAGCAGGTTGTTCCCCATTCTCCTTCCAGGCCATTAGCTATTCCTTTGATTAGTTTGCCTTCATCCCTCAGGGCCCTTCCCTGTACATAATGTGCCATACGTTGTATTACTCTTAGCTCAGTTTTCACAGCACTGTAGAACACATTTTTCACTCTGGGCTGGTCCAATATGAACTCATTTATTTCTCTTTTTCTTCCCCTGATCATTGAAAATAAAATATCACAAGTAACCTAGTATTTTTTGGCTTCATCAAAATCTTCAAAAGCTGTGGAAAATCCTAATATCATGGAGAAGGGTGAGAATTACACCCCAAGCACCGACAGAAATCAAATGTATGATTACATCCGTTGCAGTTCTGGGCTCCAAATTAGCCTGTCAGGTTTGCATGTAGTGCTTCTTCTGACTTCAGTGGGAATTGCACATATGAAACTAACAGAATAATCAGGCCCTGAAAATTTGAGCTTGTGTCCCCAAGCATAGCTACTACATTTTTAACTGATTCAGTGTGAGCTGCATCTGTGACCCCAGAGCAACAGCAACAGCTGGGAGTATGTGCTGGCACCCAGAAAGCCAGTGCTGCCTTTCCACATGGGATATACTGCACTCTCCAACCTGCCCTGCTTGGATTTAAAGCACAAACTTAGCTATAATATAAAGGAAGTCTTTCTGTTACCATGACATTGAGCAAGAAAATAAACATTACGCTCCCTAGAAAATGAAAAAGAAGGTATCAGAGCATTTTAGCAAGTCTAATGGCAGAAGACGGAGCCATCACAGCACAGCATAGGAGACAAATGAGAATGTTAATTTTGATAGCTTGAAATAAGACAGGAAAATAATTAAATAATATGCATACAGAGAATTACACACTTCAGATAATCTTTGTTCCAACCAAGTGCTAGAAAAGCACTATTTTTATTTTCATTGTAATATTAATGTTTTTGAAAAGCTGTTTCTTTTTTTCCTTAATTCCCCAACTAAAGGATAGGATTAGATGTAAAACTCACAAGGTATTTCCTAGAAGATAAAGAAATTAGATTATTTAAATAAAACAAAAACAATCCCAAACAAAACTAGAAACAACTGTAAAACACTAGGAGTTTTAGCTATTACCTATAAGATATTGCATTATTCCTGAAAAAAATATGTGTTCAAGTATTTCATACCTGATACTGATGGTTCAGCATGCCAATTCTTCAAATTCAGGCTAACTAGCCACCTAGGAAAGCAAAAGGTTATGTAGATTACCACATCTAAAAATGAAGGGTACATAAGCAGTTAGCATTGCACAATCACACAGAAGCCGGCAAGAAAATACAACAGATCATCAAAAGACAAATAAAATAATAACAGCATTTCAGATACATACTTTAAATCAAGTTTCCAGGATACATATCTTACAGCTTTTTTTATTAAAGTAGATAAAGGTGTTGATTTAATATTCAAATTCCAGTCTTTATTTCTGTACTTGGAGTTCCCTTTTTAACAGATGGCAGAGAACTTCTAACGATAATTCAGTAGAAATCACTTCATTCAACAGATACAGGAGTTACACTGGGTGCTGGGCTCAGAAATGTTGCACCATTTATGTGCATCTCTCTTTAGGACAGCAGTGAAATCCTAATTCAATATGTGCACCTTTAAGGAGCTGACCTTGCACTGGGATATTATTCAAATACCTCATGTATGTAAGTCCCCTTTTATACTGTTTTAATTTTGATTGAAATAAGATGCCTCCATAAAAAAAATGTGAAAATGTTTCTTCCTTTCAGTTTGGAGTACATCTGTAGTACTGATGTGTTGGCCTGTTTGTTGTGTTGTACCTGGCACAGACGTGGGGGCTTCTTTGCCCTCATTTGACAAAAGAACAAACCTCCCTGCTACAGACAGGAGGCAGGCACAGTGTTTTCAGCAAGTCCATTACCCACTTGCTCTGCCCAATGCAATGAAGTAAAATCAGGACCACCCAACTTAATGTTAATAATTTATTTCATGAAGTTGTCCATTTTAGAGCTGAATTAGTGAAATGCAAGTGAACTGAGCCAAAGGCTCGGACTGGGCTGCCATTTTGACATTCTCATCAGGGAAATGATGCTGTAAACACCCATACTTGATTCACATGCATGGTCTCTTGGTTGCCTACAGTAATGCCCATCTGTTCAGATGGCATCATGCCCACTCAAGTTGCTCAAGGGAATACATGCTGGGCAGTGATTGGCTTAGGTAAGTATTTTTCAAACTGGGTCGGTGTCGACCTCCTTTTGGGAAGGCCCAAGAGGAAAAGGAAACAAAAAGAATTTTCATTTTTTATTTTAATGGATTGTTTTCATTTAACATTCAGCAAAAACACTGTCATCTATAAAACATTCAGTAGACGGTTTTGCTAATTCCTTGGTACCTGTGACCCCAGCAAGGAAACATAAATTCAACTATATTCTCATTTTTTAAATAAATGAGTTTAACCTGTTATAAAGTCACAGTCCATGTAACATTAAAACCATCTCATCTGCAGAAAAGAAACCTGTCTCAGCAGGCATCGTCACATTCTGACAATTGAACTAATTTCTTTGCTTGAACATTGGTCAACACTCAAAACTGAATTCACAGGTATTATAGCTTGAATTCTGTGGGCAGGGTGGTGAGCAACACTATGTCCAAAACTATAAGTCAGATCAAATTCATGTTATTGTACAAATATGCAATTCCAAAATATACAACAAACACAGAAATGCAAAAAGATACAGATGAGTGATGTGCAGTATCATGAAAAGATTAACCCCTTTTGGTTCCCAAGTTGGAATAATTTTCAAATATAGCCTTTTACTTCTCCAAAGCCAAAGAAGTAAAGTGAAGCTTTAGTGAACTGCATTGTACAGTGAAGCCATTGTCTGTCACTTTGCTTTATCAAACAAAAAGGCGGGGGGAGAACATGTCACACTTTCTTCCTGCAAATAAACTGTGGGGTTTTTTTATTTAAGAGAAAGCTACCATTAATACAAAAAAAAAGAGAAAAAAATAAAAAGGGAAAAAAGATGAAAATAATCCAGTTCCTTTTCATTTGGGAGACAAAAGCCTTTCAGTGCTGCGTCCATGCGCTCTTGACTACTGTTTTGACACTGTGTCAAGATGCTCCCGCTCTGCTCCAGGTCTCAGATCACAGTTGGAGTGTCTTGATACAGTGTTGAATCAGTAGTGTCAGCAAGTCTCAGAGCAGAGTCAAAGAGCCTCAATGTAGCCTCTGAGCAGGTAGAGTCAGAGAGACCTTTCCCCTAAACTGAAGTAGGCAGAGGGTGCTCATTTTTTTTTATTTTTAATTGTTTGTTTTAACACATTTCGACCCAGCTGCACCAGGCTCATGCTTCTAATTAATAGTCTGTCTTGCAGTAAGGGATCAGAGCTAACTCTCCCAACCCTAAAGAGCTGTTAAAAAGCAGCATGGAATAATGTTAATATTTTCTTGAAAGAGCAAGCCTAGGCACATGAACTGAGGCTCTGGGCTTCCTCGGCGCAGCTGGCACCACGGAGGAAGTTTGCTGAGAGGTCCAGAGCCTGCTTTGGCAGAGCCCTATTCTGCCCTGGGATAGCCCTGCTGTGCTCCTGATCCACCACCCTCTGCTTCTGGAGATCCAGATGGAAACATGATGTCCTCTGCCTCTGTCTGCAGGCCCAAGCTTCTCCAACATCCATGGCAGCCTTCTCAGCAACATCAACAGGGGCACAATTTTCCCCATCATTTTGTAAAAAAATAATTATTAAAAAAAAAACGTTTTTAAGACTGAACATGCAAAGGATTCCTGGGCTTCCTCCTAGGAGAGGGAGCAAAAGTGCACAGATCCCCTGACTGCAAACACTGGTGCCTGAATTACCCTTTCTGGGAGGACCAAGCTCCAGCTAAGACAACAGTCTCTAAAGCATTGACTGCCAAGCACTGTGCCAGGCATCATGTTTTGGGATGAGATGGATGCCAGTCCCTAAAAAGTTATTTGAGAAAGAATGAAAAAAGACCAGGGTTTAAAAAGAAAATAACTAGACTTAAGAGGCTGGATTAGAAAATGTAAATGGGTCAAAGCCACTTTCCTGTAGCTTTACATCTGAATATGTAATCCAGTCAATTTGGTACGCTAACACCGGGGGGCACACAGATCAATGTATATAATTTAGGTCAAATGACCACTGCAGAGTGAGATGCATGCATTCTTCTCACAATTGAGCCAAATTTATCCCTGATATAAATGCAGTGATTTCACTGAACTTTTAGCAGGGCTTTATGTGCTCATTTATACGGCCAGTAACTTCTCGGTAACTTGTTGCTTATGTGTACCACCTCCACTTGCAAAGATGTCTCCAATTTCTCATTAGTTTCTTCTACCTTGTGATTATTGCACTGTTCTTTACAAAAAATTAAAGTACAGCTAAAATATTTATACAACAAAGCAATAAATTCTCAAGACCACAACTAACAAAAAATTTCAAAGTCATGCGTTTCAAATTCTGTTTTTGAAAATTGTGTAACAAAATGGCAATAGAGTCTTCAAGTCATCAGAAAACACAGCAAAAGGAGAGATGGGAACAGGGTCTTACCTCCCTCTTACCTCCCCAGAGAAAGATGAAGCTCAGCCAGTGTTTGCTGTGTGCCTTGGGATCCTTGGAGGAAAGTATTATTTAAGGTGCAAAGTATTTCTATGGGAAACAAACAAAGCTCACTGACTCCTGCGGTGACTTTTTTGCAGGCATTTTCACAGCAAGTGGCAGCCGGGGGTTCCTCCTCCTGTGCCCGGGCTGGCCCTGCGGGGCTGTCACACCCTCCCAGCTGCAGAGGAGCTTCTGACTCATCCTGACCATTTGCTTTCACCCACTGCAATGGGTACAGCTGCCCCTGTGCCCTCCCATCTGTCTCTGGAGGTAAAAGAGAAATTAAAGATTGTATCATCCAGGCACAAATTAAAATCTTTACTGGGAGAAACGTGGTAGAAAGTCTCAGAAGAGAATGAATTATGTATTTGAACACTTAAGATTTCCTTGCCTTTATTACAGCATGGGGTCTGAACTCTGCTTTCTTCCCTGCACTTTATTACATGGTTAGAAGTCCCACAGTAGGAAACTTGCAGTTTGAATTTTGAAGCACCTATAGTGTCATACTTTTTATTTTAATATTTGTCACCAACAGTGCCGACAGATAAAAAGTGCTGGCTCCCCACAGCATGATATGCGGGATTTTCAATAGAGCTACACAATTGCTTTTGCTAAGTGCTTGCGGGGCTCACAGTGCCAAATCCCGCAAATTGCTGCATTCAGGCCACTTTGCAGTGCTGTGCTAAGGCAAGGGATATTAAAAGTTAGTTGGGACATATGCCTAAAAGGTTGATTTCTTTTTAAAGTCCTAAGCAATTGTCTGAAGACATTTCTGTAACACAATTCAATAATTGTAGCACTTATGAGACAGTCAAAACTTTTTGTATCACTTACAATTTATTCTGTGCTTTGCATACATTAAAAAAAAACCCATCCTTTTTCCAGCCCCAAAATTTGCTGGCCAAGGAAGTCCCAGAAGCAATGTCACCAATCATGGTGACATTCTATTTATGGACTCTTACTTCCTCTTCTTCTCCCTTATTGCCTTTAATTTGTTTTTACCCTTAATTTATGAGTTTATTGTTGTCCATATCCCAGCCCCAGGTCAGTATTATGGTGTAAATTATTTCATGTGCACAGCAATGCTAAACGTGTAATAGTTACACCTGAGGTATCAGGGGAGAATTTTGTATCTCCTGTCTTATTCACAGGTCAATTAAAAAGCTGATTAAACCCAAAAAGTCTATGATGATAATTGTTGGAAATAGACTGGGATGATAATTGGTTTAATGACTGCTAAAGGAGTCATTGGGATGTGTGTCTCTCAAGGAGCCTGAATGGCACTTTAAGAGCTAGATTCATCCTGGGTGTTGGTTGTTGACTTTAATGGTATTACTCAAAAACCTGATTTGGATCAACTTACAAAATATTGCAGACAAGACAAATAATTTTTAAAGGATGTCTCTGCTGAGCTTTGGTGTCTCCCTTGAACTACCCTATTCAATGTCAACTCCTCCAGTACAAATTCTGCCTGTACAGCTTGAAGTAGCTCTATAAGGTGGGAATTCACTGAAGGTTTTATGTTTTTATACATTTTTTTCTAGCTTAGCAGGAAACAAATTCTATATAATAACCAGAAAATGTAGGCCGAGACCATCCTCTGCACAGGAAATTTCACTCAGAGGGTTGGACACCCAGTGAGGTCCTATTCACAGACGTCTCTTTGTATTTTTCTGCCTGGAACCAAAGAAGGGGATTCATGCCAAAACCCTGCAGGATATGGAAATCTATCGGCTGTTCTGTGCTTCTGCATGTCTTTCAAAGTGGCTTCTGATTTGGGGAGCCCTAAATTAAGATCCATGGGCTTGGGGGGAGGGGGGTTGGGTTTTTTTCTAATAAGGACTCAAAACCTTCAATTCAAATAGCAGTCAGAAACACTCAGTACCTTTGAAAAACCCCTGACATTTCATTCCTCATACTGAGGACCCAGAACAGGAAAAATTTAGACCAAAATGATTTCTCCAGGTTAGTCAGTATTAGAGAATAGTGCAGAAGTCAGAAACCCCTTGCTGCTGGTTCTCAGTCTACTTACACTGCCTAGGCTTGAAAAGGTTATAAGGTTATAAATCTTTCAGCGAAAACAATTCCTGGTTCATGCCATCAACATTTCCTGAAGACATCTGTGTAGGGCATCTCTAGAGGAGGCTCCCATCACCAGACCTATGCAGAAGAATAATGAGGAACTTACATCCGGTTTGAAAGACATTAATGAGTCTCTCTTGGATACAAAATATTTGTTCAACACCCTTATGGGCAGAGTACCACAGAGCTGAGCTGGGGAGCTCTGCTTCAATAGCATGAACTGATAGGTCTCAGAAAAGGAACCACGCACAGCTCTGCAGAGAATGTTGGTTTTTCAGGCCCAATTTACAGCTCTGGTGCTTATGTGTGTCCACAAAGATTGAATAGATATATTTGCAGCACCTATTTGTTTGTTGCAGTGGGGTTCCACATGCCATGAGGGTATTCTGGATTCCTCAGTGGTTCTTCTCTAATTTTTTGTTTCTATTCTCAATAACATTTGGACAAAAAAAAAGGCAAACAAACCAAAACGAACCACTAAGAGCTAAAGATATGTTGACTCTTTTTTCCTTCCTCCTCCCTCCAGACTTCTCTCTCACACACAAAAATATTTCAGGGTTTGGGGGTCAGCTTGTCGAGTTTTTTGCTCTCCCAGAGCTTGGTGCATCGAGCTAATGATGCACCGTCAAGTTATCCAGTATTACCTAGGTTATCCAGATTACCGGGGGCTCTGATCCTAGTGTGCCTGACATGTGTGAACATTTAACTCCTTGAAGTCAAGGGAATGGTTGTGTACGCATTTCCCGTGCAGCACAAAAGAAGATGCACTTTTCTGGCAGTTCCCAGAAAGGAAATGAGGTTGGTGTATACTTTGACGTAATGTATCAAGAACTGGAATTACTCTGTGAAACAGAAAATGGAGGGCAGGGATGACTCTGGACTTAACTGGTATCTTACGCTCTATTAGGGTGCTAAACCCCTCTGCAAGAGGGCATTGGTATTCCTGTTTGCTAGGACAAACACATCTTACCAGCCAGAAGAGGTCACCTCCCTTCCCAAGTGGGATTCCAGTTACAGCAGCTTTGTCTTTTCTTAGGCCTCCACAAGTGCAGGACTTCACATTCCTTATGTGCCTCTGCCCTTTGTCAGACACTCCTTCTCAAGCCACACCAAACACCATAGATTCTCCTGTGTCAGACTTATTCCTACCACAGAGCTGCTGTGTGAGCACTGGCAAGCTGACAAGCTGGTGGGCAGTGCAGGTGCCCCCGCTGAGGGAGAGGAATGTAGAAAAAGCAAAAAGGCAGATCTGGAATTTGAAAAAATAACCCAGCTAGTGAGGGAGCAGATGAGAAGTATACATGGCAGAGGGTCATCACCAAACTCTGGGTTTGTCTAGCAGTGGAGCAGGTGGTACAAACCTACAGCAGCCAGGAAATCACGGACATGGTTCCACTCAGCAGAGAGCTTTCCTGGGCCTGTGGTTGCATCCACACACCCCCTCAGCTTTAGTGCTGAAACCAAAGTGAAAGATGGGATTTTATTTAAAGACTGTTGTTCTTGGCATCGTCACAGACATCATCAGGCCAGTTAAGGAGGGAGAGGCAAAACTATTTAAGCTCATGCACTGCATCCACTGGCTCTGCCACAGTCAGGTGTTGCCCACCTTCTCCTTTCAATCTATCCACTTTTTTTCCCACTGTCTGGATATGAGACCTTATTCTGACTTCCATCAGGGTTTCATCTTCCAGGTTTCAGTGTTTAAGCATTTGAGGATATACACTGTAATATAATACCTAACGATATTGCATATCTATTGGGAATTATACTACAGTTGATCAACTCTTAAGCCACAAGACCCTCAAAAAGACAAATGTTTCTGGGTCCTACATTGGGTGAAACTCTGTCTTTCTAATTAGCATCCCAAATTGTTTCTCCTACCTAGGCTAATGGAAGCTCTCGACCATTTAGCACCATTACAAAAGCATTAGCTGGGTTTATTTGCACACTTCCTTAAGCTGCTCTTCATCGAAGGCTTACACTGAGATACCTTGTGAATAAACCAGAAAATGTACAGAAGAAGAAGTCTCTCTTGCAAATGGCATCTGTATTTTATAGCTTTCATGCATAGAAGCCAATTTCTTGAGGAACAGTGTCTATAAATTGCAACTGGAAGAAGTTGCACTTATTTATTGCATTGCTTCCAACCAGGAAAAAAAATACGTTTTTTCTCTCTCCCTGTCCTTTAAATTAAAGGCAGGGTGAGGAAGAGCCCAGCACCTCAGGGACACAGCTTCAACACACGCAGCTTGGAAGGCTTGTTTGCTCGCTCGTTTATTGCGAGGGAAGGGTCACACTGGCGGCCAGGTATCTCTTCCAGTCATGTAAAACTGAAGAAACAGATAATATTTTTTTTTTAAGTTCAAAGCAAGATTTTAGTTGGTACAAAAATATTTTGGGGCTAAAGGTTTTTTCAAGAGGTGATGCCTCATCTAGCAGGATTTCTCATACAGAGTGCTGCCATGCACTCACTAACTCTCTAGTTCCTTCTTTTTGAGGATACCATCAGTGCTGTACAGGGCTTTAAACGCCAACGGGTATTTGGGAACATCAGGAGAAGCAAAATCCGGAAAAGCTGGTCTGTACATTTCCCCACAATTCAGTAATACCCAGCATTGCCTCTCCAACCTGCCAGAGCAGCTTGACTGCACTGTGCTATCAAGACAAAGCAATTAAGAGCCAAGTGTGGGTAAAACGGTGAAAACGCTGTCACAGAATCATTTTACCCGGGGGCATTGATGTCCCTAAAGCCCTCAGAAGCAGGATTGAAGCGTGATGTTTCTCACAGGGCAGCTGTGACACCCACAGATGTCACAGGGTGGCAAAACCCCCCAGAGCCGAGCGCTGCCCGAGACCCTCCCGGCTCTGCCTCTGCCCGGCAGCCTGGCGCTCGCGTCCAGCACGAAACTCACCCGCTTCCGAAAACAAAATGAAAGTTTCGATTTACAAAAACCAAAGAGACGCCCGAAAGCGCCTCAGC